>VDFB02360676.1:0-12680 GCA_007258455.2 Sequoia sempervirens | reverse complement strand
GATGATGATAGCATATAAACTCTATAGGAGTAGAAAAATGGAACCAATAAGGTTATTTCAGATTAGGCTATGTCAATTTGTTAGAAATTTGATATGGAGACATTGAAGATAAAAATGGATATGTTAGTTCATGCTGAGACTTTCTTATTGTAATTTGATAAGGAAGCTAACCAGATTGTCATCAAGTATGCACCTTATAGACAGAGGGATGATGAAGTCATGCATTTTGATTGTCCCACTGAAGATGAATTCCTAGTATGGAAAGATAGGTACTTGGAAGGAGTGGGGGTCTGACATAAAAGGTGATGAGTTAGCGATTTGAAATTTTCAAGTCTGCATCTGTGATGACTAATGGATAGATGGGAATGCACTACATAGCCTAGATTTAGTATAGATTAGGCTTTTGATAAAGTATGGAGAATATAGTGATTCTTCTTTAAGTTAAAATTGATGACAAGGCTGCAAATGTGGATATATCTCTTGTCTTTTTCTTCCATGTTTCTTTCATGCTTTAATTCTTTCACTTTGTGTGCATGGGCACTAATTTTGAGGTAATAGTTTGGTTGTACCAATTTTGAAAATTGGACCAGATGTCGAACAAAGAATGATTCAGACTTTTTTTATTTTTCCCACGTGTCTCCCACCTCTTGGGAATGCATTGTAACTGAATGGGAGAATCTTTGTTATGGCATTCAAATATGGTTTTGACATGTGTACTTTCTATCTTGAGGCTTGTTTTTCTCCTTCATTTCTATAATAATGAATTGACAGAGAAAAAGTGGAGGTTCATTGTTTTGCAATTAACATTGTGAATTTTAAGGGAAATACTAAGCATGTTTTAGAGTTATTTTGTCTTAAGTTTTGAGTTCATTGCTATGCATGTAATTTTGATTATAGTATAGCAACTACAATATATAGTAATACTAATTTCATTCCTATTGTTTCTCCTTGTACTCATTTTTTGAGTTATGAATGAAAGTAATCCAAGACTCCTTTTATTTGTCTCTATTGTTTCTCAATGGATGTGTGATTTCATTCCTGCTTATTAATTCAATGAATTAATGTAAATTCTTGGATGAGATTGTTAACTCATAAGAATCAGGTGCTAGGATAATTTCAAGTAGTAACGATCATGAGTGTAATAGAGGAGTGTTGTAATGTTGTATTTCTTAAGACTGTATGTTGCTATTGTTGAGTTGTAATCTAGTTATATACGTTGATATTGACTCTATGCTTTGGATAAAGGCACTGGCTTGTGCAAAATACTCATGGTTTAGTTTCTATGTTGATTCATCAGCTAATCACTTTTAATTTACAAATTTTCAAATGGATACCATCATAGTTGTTTTTTGTTGAAATTATGCCTTCCCATGCTCCAAGTATAGGGCATTGATAAATGAGCTGACAACTTATTCCATGTACTATGTTGTTGAGTGATTTTATGAGAAGTATTTGTTATTGAAAATGTATTTAATTATAATTGTGTAAATTCCTAAGTATACATTGTGGGATGACCCTCCCAAATTTCACAAATCCCAAAGTGTAGGAGTAGAAGTTTTGCAACTTCCACTCGTTCGTTGGCCAATCCCTTTGGAGTACTAATTATTGGAAATAGAAAATCCATATGTATTTTTGGAGATCAGTTTGGTTCTTAAAATATAACCAAAACATTACTTGTGCTTCACTTATTCACATGTATGCTTAATTTATTCACATTTATACTTCATGCATATTGCATGTATTCATGTGTATGCTTCATGCTTCCAATGTATAATTCATGTGTTCACTTGTATTCTTCATGATTCATGTGTAAGAGCTCCTTCTGATAAAAAAATATCATAGAAAAATATATTTATTTTAATTCATGGCTAAGGCTAGCATCCAACAACTAATAGTTTTGATTCTAAAGATTAGCAATCATTGCATTTGCATCTATAAAAAAGTGGATGTTTCAAAATTCATGGGAATTTATATACCTCTATGAACTTGTATGAACACATCAAAACACATGATAGTTGTTGATCCAACCAAAAAAAATTATTTGCATATACTAATATCACAACACTTGACTTCTCCTTAAATGAAATCAGTGCACGGGTTAGTTTTAATGATATTTTAAATATATTATCTATGTGTATGAACAAAAATATTAGGTTTATTTTTGGATGCATCACCCATGTGTAGTTTTCACCTTTCTCCCATATTCATCATTTAAACAAGTTAAACAACCTCCTTCCATTTTTTATGCATGAAATAACATGAAAAATCATTGGGGAACACAATCCTATAACTTCTGCCACATCATGTTTCATAACTCTAGAGCATGAAGAACCATATGTCATGGATATTGAATATTTAGATATAATGTTTCACTAGTAGGTTGAGTTTTTCATCTCAGCAAGAGTGCACTATTCAGTGACAACAACTATAGTTTTAACTCTTAAGGGATTCAACTAGTTGAATGTAGCTCAGAGTAATTCAACATGTTTAGGTGCAAAAGAGGACCATTGCTAGTGTAAAAATACCCATATGGATGTGTTGGGATAGTTTGTTTGGTCACATGAGTTGTACAACGAAAGTTGCATCACTTTGCAACTTTACATTGCTTACATTTGACAACTTTTTCCTCAACAAAAATGTTTTCACAATAGGAAAATGCCTCCAAGATAGTGAAAATTGAGATACGTTATTGTAGAGGGTACCAAAACAATCCCATAGGCTTGGATGAGAAGTTGGTAAGTGTCGAGGTATTCGATTAATAGCTCATTGAAGATTGCAACCATTTTGCACTTTGGACTTTTAAGGGATTCAACTAGTTGATCATTGCTCTAAGTGATTTTCCATGTTTGGGTGTGAAATAGGATCATTCCTAGGGTAAAAGTACCCATATGGATGCATTGGAATAGTTCATCTGATCACATGAGTTGCAGAATGAAAGTTGCACCACTTTGCAGCTTTACACTGCTTGCATTTGACAACTTTTTCCTCAAGCGAAAAGTTGTTAGCATGGGAAAAAACCTCTTAGATAGAAAAAACTGAGAGAGGTTATTTTATAGGGGCCTAACATGATCCCATTGGCTTAGACAAGAATTTTCTAAGCATCACGGTATCTGAGTAATATTTTTTTGAAGATTGCAACCATTTTTCACTTTGTACTCTTAAGGGATTCAACCAGTTGAATGTAGCTCAGAGAAATTTGATGTATTTGGGTGCAAAAAGAGTACCATGCATATAATATACATACCCATCCATACATATTGGAACAGTCTTTTGGTCACACGAGTTGTAGAACGAAAGTTGCACTACTTTGCAACTTTACACTGTTTGCATTTGACGACTTTTTCCTAAAATGAAAAGCCACCACCATGAAAATGCCTACGAGATAGAAAAAAATGGAGATAGGTTATTATAGAGGGGGCCCAACAACATATCACAAGATTAGAAGAAAATTTTCTAAACATAAAGTGTCAGAGCAACATCTTATCAAGATTGGAGTCATTTTACTTTCGACTCTTAAGGGATTATATCGGTTGAACGTAGCTCAGAGTGATTCGGCATGTTTGGGTGTGAACAAGGATAATTATTAGAATAAAAATACCCATTTAGACATTTTGGAATACTATGTTCGGTCACATGAGTTGTGGAACAAAAGTTGCACCTCTTTGCAACTTTACTGCTTGCTTGTATTTGACAATTTTTCCTCAAGCAAAAGTTTGTCACCGAAAAATTACTTTAAGATAGAAAATACAAGAAAAGGATATTATAGGAGTTCCCGACACAATCCCATAGGCTTAGATGATAAGTTTCCTAGGGTGTGATGGTGAGTAACATCTTAATCCGAAGGTGTAGCCATTTTGCACTTTGGACCCTTAAGGGTTTAGTACTGCAGGTTGAACATAGGTCAAAGTGATTCGTTGTGTTTGGGTGTGAAGAAAAACCATGCATACCATAAAATTACCCATCTGGATGTGTTAGAATAGTTATTTTAGCCACAGGTTTGCGAGAACAAGAGTTGCACCACTTTGCAGCTACATTTGACAACTTTTTCCTCAAGCAAAAAGTAGTCACCATGGGAAATTTCCTCCAAGATAGCCAAAAGGGAGAGAGTTTATTTTATATGGGACCAATGTGATTTCATAGGCTCAAATGAGAAGTTCCTAAGCATCACGGTATCTATGTAACAACTTGTCAAAAAATGCAATTATTTTGCACTTTCGACTCTTAAGGGATTCAGCTGGTTGAACATAGCTCGAAGTGATTCAACATGTTTAGGTGTGAAATAGGACCATTCCTATCATAAACTTACCCATTTATATGTGTTGGAATAGTTCATTTGGTCACATGAGTTACAAAACAAAAGTTGCACCAGTTTGCAACTTTGCACTAGTTTCCTTTGACATCTTTTTCCTCAATTGAAAAGGTGTCACCATGGGAAAGAACCTCTGAGATAGAAAAAATGAGAGATTTTATTGTAGAGGGGACCAATGCAACCCAATAGGCTTAGACGAGAAGTTTCTAAATGTCACGGTATTCGAGTGATAACCCGTCAGAGATTGTAGCCATTTTGCACTTTGGACTCTTAAGGGATTCAATCGGTTGAACATAGCTCAGAGTGATTCTAAATGTTTGGGTGTGAAGAGAGACCATGCATAGTATAAATATACCCATATAGATGAATTGGAATAGTTTATTTGGTCACTTGAGTTGCAAAATGAAAGTTTCACCACTTTGCAACTTCACACTGCTTGCATTTGACAACTTTTTCCTCAAGTGAGAAGTCACCACCACAGGAAAATTTCTCCAAGATAGTGAAAAATAAGAGGGGTTATTATAGAGGGTCCAAATGTGATCCCATAGGCTTAGATGAGAAGTTTCTAAGTGTCATGATATTTGAGTAACATCTCATCAAAGATTGCATCCATTTTGTACTTTGGACTCTTAAGGGATTCATTTGGTTGAACATATCTCAAATCGTTTCGACATGTTTGGGTGTGAAAGAGGACTAAGGCTACCATCAACATACCCATCTAGATGTGTTGGAATAGTCTATTTAGTCATATGAGTTGTAGAACAAAATTTTCACCACTTTGCAACTTTACACTACTTTCATTTGACAACTTTTTCCTCAAGTGAAAAGTCACCACCACGGGAAAATATCTTTGAGATAGTGAAAACCAAGAGAGGTTATTGTAGAGGATCCCAATGTAATACCATAAGCTCAAATGAGAATTTTCTAAGTGTCATGATAACATGACTAATTACTATCATAACTGCAATCTCAAAACCCTTTACATCAAAACTATAACTTTTAGTTTTTAATGTTTATTAACAAAAGTTGAAAACTACCACAAAGGAATACCATATGACTAATTTTGAGTAAACCATTGTGAATTCAGATTGGCCAATGAAGATTAAGTATATGCTAAATTGTGTGACCAACCCAGTGCCTCACCTAAATAAGCTAAAATTTACTAAAAAACTATTTATTACCACATGTGTAAATCCTTAGAAAATTTGGAAATCTCCTTGCTTCAAATGAAGTGTCTTGGAAACATTCACTTGGAAGTCCTTTCCATTGACCTTTTGACTCTAATTGCACAAACAAACACTTTAATGACTCTACCACTTTTCCATCACTTAAGTTTTTAATTTTAGCTTCACTTTAACAAACACATTTTTGTGGAAAGCAATAAAAGGTTGTGTTAGTTGTAAGACAATGCTAATAAGAAAGAGGAGACACTCTACAAAGAATGGACAATCATGCCATTAGAAAATTTGCAAGGACAACATGGAGTAAATGTCACTATGCATGAAATTCAATACCATAATGTGAGGTAAATGACAATAAATAGACAACCACCATAAAGTATGCAAAGGATCATCAAATTATAGACAGAGGAAAAGGAAATACTCAAAGAACAACCATAAATTATTTAAGTCAAAGGTCTTTTATTTTATGAAAAAGTCATTGAAAAGGTATTTTAATTATTTCATGGGGCTTATTTTCATGATACTCACATGCATGAGTGAAAAGGGATTAAGTTTCATCTTTGATTTTTGAGTTTGGAGGGAAATCATCTTTGTGTTTACAATGACAAATGGGTTTTGTTTGAAGTCATCAGAAAATAGTATGTGTAGATTCTTGAGCCTTATATTTTATAAGGATAAACCCTTTTTGTTAAGAGCTTGCTAATTGGTAAGGCTTTCAGACCCTAGGAATTGAAGATGCAACAAATTTTGAAGGGACAACCCATTGATATAGGTACAGTTATTGGTCTCACTATTTTCTTTGTGTAATGATATGAGAAGAAAATGCCATGTTTTGACATACAAGCTTGGATAGCAAATTTGAAGTGAGAGAAGGAGGAATCCTTTTAAGTGTTCTTGATTCATAACTAGTAAGAGTATAATGATGAAATTATAAGGGTGGGAGGTAGTATATTGTTTGGATCAGCACTATCAAATCTTGATGTGAGTGACATTTATGGATGCAAAGCAACAAGATATAATCATTATTTGTAAGTGTGGTTCATGAGCAGGAAGTAAAAAGAAAACCCTATGTTTTCATGGAAGTTAAAGACTTGGTAGTGAGCATTGACATGTTTCAAGTTGAAAACTTAATGCCAAGTCCCTATTGAAACCCTAACACATAAACAACCAGGTTTGATGCATAATGAGGAAAGCCACATCATGATAATAGTGATTGAAGGCTGATCATGATGCATAGTGAAGGAAATATAGATCATTGTGATGTGTATGAAGGGTGACTAAGATTATGTAAAGAGACACATCATGATGACAATCACTCTAAAATTTATCCAAGATTATAGTAGATTTTGGAAAGCCAAACACAGAAAACTTGAGAGTAGATAAGCTTGAAAATGATGGATTCCCTTTTATTGGTTTAGAATTATACATAGTGGGGAAATATTAATTGGGAAGGTGACTTCATAGCTTTCTGATGCAAACATTAGCCTCAATTTGAAGCATACTAGATGAGGAAGGGTTGATTAAGTTTTAATGTCAAATAATGATAATGGAAGGAGTTGTAGGGTTTATAAAAGAGAAAGAAAATATGCCTTTTACAATAGAAGTCATTGTTTCAGATTTTTTCATAAATCCACATGCTTTTCCTTCAAGACAAATTCAAATTCACGATTGAATCCATTACTAAACATCTTCACATTCATGGTTATGGATAGTGGCATCTTATGAAGAATGTAACCATGTTATCAAAGCAATGCATCCTTCAAGATGTTCAAATGTAGTTATGTTAGGGTAGTGCTTTCTTGACAACCACTATGAGTTTAAACAGTTACCAGATGCAAGTGAATAGTTGTCATGGTTTCATTGCAATCATTGTAGGGATACAAATTTTGTGCATATTTGAGAATATTTTCAAGGTGTAATTGCTTGGTTTGAAGGTAGTTTGCTTAAGTTTGATGTCAGGGTCAATTTTCCATATGCAACCTTTCCAAATCAGAAATTTTGAGAAAGTTTCCTATTCTAAAGGATTTTTGCAATGATTTTTGGAAGGATCATAATTTAGATTGCAACAAGGAAGGTTTCAATGAAGTGGTGAATTTATAAGTTTAATTTCTTTATAAAGGCATCTCTAAGTCTTTATTTTTTTTAGCTTTGGATTTTTAGTTGTGTGTCTATTTCAATAGATTGAAGTTGTGAAACCTATTTTCCCTCATGCAAAAGGTTGAAACCAGCACCTTTGTATGAAATATAATCCTTTAAATGTAAACCATAAACCATTACAACTTAAAATGTAGAATGCACATTTACTTGAGGCATAACAAGGAATATACTCATTTACATGTATTAATTTCTCATATTTTTTGTATTTCAATTTAAATACATCAATACAATAAAAAGTATTATAGTAGTGATGGAAAAACATCTTAAAAATCCTCTCATTTCTCAGTACTTGTAGCAATACATGTAGGGAATTAATCCTCCCATTTGCAGCCCAAATAATGAAATATCTTGCACAAGAAGAAACAAAATTTTATTTTCTCCAGTTTGTTTTCTCCAATCCACCTCAAGTGGCCCATTTATTTGCATTCCAAATGCTTGAAAACATGTACATCCCCTTCTCCCTTGGAAACACATGGGTAGTAGCCTTGGTGTGCTTGTGTACTCTCATTGGAATTTTCTCTACCAAAACCTACAAAATCCTAACAATTTCAGACATGAAGTCACATTAAAATCATTAAAAGATCAATAACTAAATAATGTTAGACATACACCTTCTGACAAGATCTATTATCACCTTCATGCATACTATAAGTAGATCTTAATTGAAGGTCCTACAATGGTGACATGGCACATATTTTACTAATTTATCATCTCTCAATGATCCTAGGCATAAATTTCATGAATATATAAACATAATTAACATAAAACATGTAGCATATATAAGAATCCAACAAATCTAGGAAATGGAAAAGAAAGAGAATATTGAAAACCAAAAAATGCACCAACAACTGATGTTTCTCATACCACTGAACACTTACACTAGCAACCAATGTTATTTTCTTAAGTTGATAATATTTAATGAAGCCTTTCCTTTTTTTCTCCTTCACTAGTCTTGTATATCTGTTCACTAAAGTAAACATCTAATTAATAAGTGGGTGAAAATACAATCACAAATTCATCAATTGCAGTCCTAAATGTATATGACATCAAACACCGATAGAGAATACCTACTTAAAGGTAGTCAATAGAGAGTAGCATATAATATCATTTTTCAAATTAACAATAATACAATATTGTAAAACCTTCTACAATAAAACTTATGCTTGAAAGAAAATAGTGATCAATAACATGACTTTACAAATTCAATGTGCATACTTACAAATCAATCCAAGGAACCATCTGGGTCTACTCTATTCTTTATTGTGTCAAGCATTGCCTTGTGGTTAGACTCACACACTTTCCACAAGTTCATGTTTTCATGTCTTCCCTTATATTTGATAAAATGAACATTTACTGTGACAACAAGTTTTGAGTAGTGAAGAATCTTCAAATGCGTGTCGAAGTCCTTAAATAACCAAAATGCAACATTCTTAACTAGGTACCTTCTAAGCCATGTTGTAGTAACAACCACTGAACCTGGAGGATATTGTATGTTTTCTCCATCTATAACTAGGGCCTCCAATTTCTTTTTGGCCTTGATACAATGACACATGTAATAATCTATTGCCTCTTCATTGTCTTCATCTATAATCACTGCATAAACATTCTCTACATTGATATGTTCATCTTGTTAGATGTATTTTATAAACATCACAATTGAAGAACAAATTAAGATATATTACATGTTCTAGTAGGTCATAAAAAAAATTAAAATGCAATGATTGCTTCTTGTTAGTGGAATTTGGTTCGTTGATGGGAAATAATTAGTGGCTATTGTCTCTAATTATTTAGTGGATATTTATTTTTAAGTTTTTTAATTTCTAGATATATGTATTAAAAAGAGAGGTATAGTATATGTGTTTGGTTTTTTTTTTTAAATGTAAATTGAGTGTCTATAGTTTTGAAACTCTATTAGAATAGGATCTATTATTTTTCATGTCAAAATTTTTGAGTGGAGTATACAAAAATGTTCAATTTTATAGTAGTGCTCCCAATTAAGGTGCATTATCGGTGGAACTCAACACCTTCATTTTTATTTTATATAAGGGGTATTCATGGATGAATTAAGTTTCATTGAGAAATTTGATGGTAGAGATTTTTATAAATGGCAGATACGAATGCAACTACATTTAATTGAAAAAGATCTTTGGGATTTTTTCAAACAAATTCAGTTATACCAACTAATGCAAATGAACTTGCGAAGTGGAATATCAAAAATCAAAAAGCTTTGGGAACTATTGGTCTTAGCTTATCAAAAGCATATTTACACCATGTGGATTTTACAAAATCAGCAAAAGAGATTTGGGAGGCATTAAACAAGCTTTTTGGATCTAAAGTAGAAAGTGCGAAGACAACATTGAAACTGAGACTATATGGTTTGAGGATGGAAAAAGGCACAAGAATGGCAGATTATATCAGTAATTTTCACTCCCTTCTAAATCAGCTAGTTGGGATTAATGAGAAAGTAAAAGATGATGTTTCCAAAGCAATACTTTTGAATAGTTTTTCTAAACATATGCTTGGAATGTGTTCACATTAAGCAAGGTAATCACTAGTCTTGAAGGAGTCATATCTACTCTACTTAATCATAATGAAGCCTTAGAATCTAAAGAAGCCCTATTTGTACATAACAAAGTAAGAAAAGGAAAGCACAAATCCAAGCATATTCCTTCAAAAGGAAAAATAAAATGCATCTACTATAATGAAATAGGACATGTAATTTTGAATCGTAAAAAGAGGGCACAAGATCTAGTAGATGATAAACTAGATCATCATGCTTCCTTAGCTAAAGAAACTGATAGGGAAAATTATGCCAATGGTGAAGAGCTATCATGTCCTAGTGATGAAGAATATGTGCTTTAGATAAATTCAATATTGGAGGTAGGAGGCAATGGAGGAAGGAGGAAAATAAACTCCCTCTCATTATTCACCAATGACAAGGTCGCTTATTAGCTCTGGTGGCATTTCATTTTGTATTGTAATGTGTGCTTTTATTTTCCATGTTTCTAATAATTGGACATTTCACATAATTGGAATGAATATGAAATCAATATTCCATCTCTAGTTGTAGTGAAAATTTTCTTTATTGTTGGAGATCAAGTGGTACGATCATCAATAATTACTATGCATGGGTTATTTCCTTATGTAACCCCCCGGTGTAAAATATTTTAATAAACAAAAAACTAGTGTAATGCAGTTCATAGATCTTGAAATGGTTTGTAGGAGGATCTAGAAAACCACATGAGATGGAGAGTTGGTGGTTTCCTGTTCATGTCCAAGTTGGTGGTAAGCCTACGAGAAAACCATGAAAGGTTGATGGGAGGTTCCTTTCATTTTTAAATCAAGATCATGAGCCACAAGAGTTGGGTTGACTGCAAATGAAGGGTGTGATTTCTTAACATGTTCACACTAAGGGGGGGAATGTTAGGAAATGTAATTATGGTTTGCACGGTGTGAGTTAACTATAAAATAAAGTTATGTAAATATTAAGTTGTTGAGAAACAACTTAATATTATAGTTGCATATGAGAATAATAATGTGAGTTGTTAATACAACCCACATAGAGTATTTGTAGGGATTTGAGTTGCTAAATCAACTCATTATGTTTAGATAAGTTTTTTAGGGAGTTTCCTATAATATAGGAAATAGAAATCCTATATATATGTAAATGTATTGAATGAAAAGAGATGAAGCACAGTATTATTTTGGGGTGTATTATTTAAAGCTTCTCTTTCTTTGTCCATATTTCTTATGCTTGTCACCATAGATGAAATTCAATGATATGTGCCATCCCCCCCATGATCAAATATTGTTATCCTTCTTCAGCAAAGGTTTGAGTTGGATGTGGATATGGGGAGAGATAACCTCAATGATGTGAGGGAATTGGACTATACATAATTCATGTTTGATGATGATTTTATAAAATACAAAGAATTTAAAGAGTTTGTTTTGAGATAAAAGAGGGAGGAGTACCTTAAAAGACTTCAGCTGGCACAAGTAGATGTTCCTAGAGAAAAGTATGATGAAGTAGTTGCAAAGATAAGGGAATAAATGATTATTGAGTGCAAAAACATTACACGTGATGAAGGGAGAAGAAAGGTGGTTCAAATACTGGATTGCTACTACTCCTTGAATGGGAAATTTCCTTTGTAATTATCTTTGAGTACTATTAGGAAACAAGAAGGATAATTTTTCTCTACAAAAGAGGAAGCAAATATTTCATTTTCATGATAAAGGTTCAATGAATGTTAGGAGCCCTTGCAATCTGGGCCCTTGCCCAAACTACAAAAAAGACTCTGATTGCTGAACCATCCAAGGGTAAGGGTATCAAAGGGAGCTTGATTGTAAAGAGGTTGTCTAACACCTCTGCCCTTGAAGTTGTTGCATAGTGCTAGATGTTTCCAAGCTTAACAAATCTAGTATTTGAAGGTTGCAAGATAGACTTAATACAGTGACCAAGGAACATAATGATCTCATGGAACCTTATAGTTCTAGCAACAAGTATTACTGGCTAAACAAAAATACCTTGTTGAAAGTGTGTAGGAAGTAGGATCCTCTTCTATAGTCCCCTACTAGTTCTCATGTGATGATTGAAAATGCAGAACTTCAAAAAAAATATTCAAATGTTGGAAGAGTAGTTGAAGAATGCTCAGCTGAATTAGCAAAAGGAGAATGTGTGAATTGAAATGTGCATCCTATAGCACAAACTCTCTAAAATATTAAGAAGGATGGAAAATACCCATGTTTCCTATCTGAATTTGAGAAATTCCATTACTAGAGTAAGGGTATGTTTAGGATCATCATGGAAAAAATAGGCCCTTAAGTGGCAAAAAATTCAAAAAAATCAGAGTTAGACAACTTGTTGTAAAAATTTGAATAAGCTATCTATATTATTTCAAAAATATGTAAGGATATAATATGTAGAAAATTGAATTTAATTTCTAAACAACTAGGTTTATTTATAAAAAAAAATCTATTTGGTGAAAATTTGAAATTTCAATGTAGTAGCACTTAAATTTTAGGGAAAAAATAAG
>VDFB02360675.1:0-20136 GCA_007258455.2 Sequoia sempervirens | reverse complement strand
GTGACCTCTTGGGAAGGCCTAGTGCTTCACCTTTGTGAGAATCACCTAGATGCAATGAGTGCTAAGTGGACTAGTCACTATCATGAGAGATGGGTTCTTGTGAACCACTACTCATGAAACATGGGTCAAATAGTTTGACTCGTAAAACAACATGGTTGAATCCTGATAGCAATATCATAATGGTTAATATTGTTTTACTTTTTCTTCCATCTTATTGATCAAGCTTATATGGATTTTCTACTAGGGATTCATGGCTACATAGATTCAAGGGAAATAAATATTGGTAACAAAATACCTCATTTCCACTTTCGCTAACTTACATTAAGATGGAGAAGCCTAGTTTGTAATTAAGGGAATTTTTGATGAACTCCATTAAAAAAATTTAAAGGGGGAAAATATAAAACCAATAACTAAAGGAATTTTTTTTTTCTTCTACTAATACTCGAAACAACCTTGCATATCATTGGGTTTATCAATTATAAAGGTGGCTCTCCCAAATTTATGATTATCATTTTTAGTTACTAGTTCATTTAAGGCATGGTGGGAGAATGAGAATGAAATATTTCCTCATTTGAACTCTGTAAAATGTTTTTTCATAAAGTATAAAAATGGAAACATTTTTCTTTTTCAAAAAGACAACCTCATTAGGTTAGTTCTGGTGAATCCAAGCTATAAGGGTTGTAAACATCAACACAATGGGGAACATTTTATCAAGAGGTTCTTGTAGTATCTTTGGAGGAAAATCATACACCCACTACATCATTGAAAATAATGGCAGTTGAGGAATAAGGACCTACAACAATGGGAGATCAAGAACTTGAATCTACAAATGAAAAATTTAGTTGTCATAAGACAATGCCGATTTTTTTCATAAAGAATAGGTCATGCAACTCCTACATTAAGATTCATTGTCACATGTGAGGAGGTTTCTATAGTATATGGAATACCAAGAAATGGAGAAGAAGAAAATTTATATTCCTAAGAACTTCTAAATAAAAGGAGGATATAATAGTTTTTCATCACATCTTTTATGGATGGGTTTACTTGCTACAAAAATGAATGAACAAATGTTGAAGGTGACACTCTATAAATGTAAGATTTAGATATTATCCTTAGGTGGAGTAAGAGGAAGAAAATAATAAGAAAAATTATGAAGGATTAACAACCAATAAAGAAGTTAGAAGCAACAAAAGTGTGGTCAAAGAGGAAAATAAAGAGCCTAGAAGTACTACTAGCCAAAATTATCCCATTTGATTTTTTAGCTCTTGCAAGACTAACTCCTTAACACATAGAATTAATTAATGTGCAATATAAGATATTTAAGGTAAGATCAATGATTAAGCTATAATTTATGTATCATTCATGAAGTAAAATAAGAGAAACTACTATGTGTAGAAAATAAAAACAAAAACTACAAGTGTGCAGAAAACAAGGAAAAAATAAAACCCTTAAATCTTTTGTTTAAAAAAAATTAAATTCATACTTTTTTTCTTATATTATCACAATGTTCACCAACTTATCTATATGCAATATTCATGTATTAAATCAAAATTATCACCTCAAGGTCACCATTAGACATGTATAGACCTAAAAAAATCGTTGTCCATTTTTTGTAAGCACAAAAAAAAAAGAATACTCTCTAGGAGTAGTATGTCCATAATTATATAGTTGTAATTGATATTAGATAGAATCTCAATCCATATATGCAATATATATTAATATATAAAGTTGGAACTGTAAGATAGATAGAAGATGTGATCTCTTAGTCATCACATAAAACTTACATTGTATCAAAAGGCTGATATAACTTTAACTAGAAACTATGGAAAAGATAACCTCTCTTATTTAAAAATTTGAAAATTGTTTCAGATAAGGGATAAATATAATTTAAAATTAGTAGAAAATCTAGGCAAATTTTTTTATTATCCCCTTACTTTTTTGGAATCTATCCCTTGACTATAAAAGCTAAAGAGATAAGAAAGAAGCTAAAGAGATAAAATAAATGAAAAAAGGAAAGTTAAGGGTTAATAAAAGGAAGTTAAGCTAAAGAGATAAAATAAATGAAAAAAGGAAAGTTAAGGGTTAATAAAAGGAAGTTAATTGTTTCTATGTTGCTATAAATGAGAAAAAAAATGAACCCCATAGCTTCATACAATTATGTGATAGCTTTATACAATTTTATGATTCAAAAACCCATAGCCATAATCCTAAGAAATGAGACAAGGATGTGTATTATATTTAGTTGGAGGTGGCAATGAGTACCAAAATTATATTCTTCAAGTATGCACTTATTCTTTTTTTTATCATTTTTAATGTTCCTTTCTTTTCATTTTTACCTTAAAAATATTTATTTATGCTACTATGATCTATTTTTAAATATGAATTAATTGATTATGTTTTGAAAATAAAATGGTAGGAAATATAAATTAGTTACTAAAGTGTGTGAGAGATTAATTGGTTGACTTTAACTTTTTAACTATTCTCTTGTTTATTTTTTAGGAATTTTTCATTTGGTTGTTGTGATATGTAAAAGTTTATTGGCTATTTTTTAAGAGACAAGCTCACAATGTATTTTTTAGCATCTATAGAAATGAGGAAAATTTTAATAGGAATCATATAATTTCCCTATAGAAGTTGTAATACACCTTCTAGCTATTGCAAGATTGTGTGACATAATAGGAAAACAATAAAAAATTACCTCCATACATTGCAATGACCTCCAACACACTATAATAGATTAAATATCATGTTATAATGTCTCTTTCTCAGCATACAACTACATAAAGATAGGTGAATAAGTTATTTCATATTGTCATTATATTTAGGGTTTTTTTATGTCTCTACTACTAGTTGGCTCAATAAAATTAAAATTGGGAACTATTTAATTGTAATATTTGGTTTTCTTTCTCTTATAAATAAAGGAAACATAGTAGACATATGAAAAAAAAATATAACATATTAGTATAATGCATAAATTTGTCATCATTTAACAATATTTAATTGTTGCATAGTGCATGCAAGAATATTTTATGAATAAAACAAATTTATTTTTTCAAGAAATTTTTAGTAGAGAGATGAGGAGGTAGTTGTAATTATTGTTAGTGAAAAATACTTCCTTCTTAGCCAATGTTTCTTGTCTATCTACCCCATTTTGTTTAATTCATGCATGTGAATGTTTTATTTTTGTATAGTTATGTTGATAGAGATGGGAAAAAAGTGGGTAAAATTAATTTTAATTTTTTTAAGAAGAAATATGATCATTTAGTAAAAATGTGATAATGTTATTCTAATAACAAATAATTAAGATAGGTTCAAGTGAACCTATTTTCCAAATTCATTTCAATAAATCATTAAAAGAAAAATACCATGAGGGCACCTTGGTCATTTCTTCCTTATTTAAATTTGAAAATTCACCTATTGATGATGTCACACGTGTGAAAGTATAATAATGTGATTAATTTTTCAACATTGTTGGACCACCAAAATCAATATTTAAGAAATATGCAAACTAATGATTTGTGATATTTTTACTTTTATGTATGTATGTATGTCTATTGAGTGACATTATATCATAATAAATAACTTCTACCACAAACAAAATCTTTCTAGGATTCATTGGAAATAGATCGTTAACTCCAAATCTACTGCATGGATATCTTTTGACAATTTGTTATTTTATATTATTTTTTTAATTGCTACAAACAATAAATATATATATGTGTTTCTCTTTGTGTATATATTGGATTAATTTATTTCATTGAAATGAGGACATCCATGTCAAGTTCAATGTATTTTTTGACTTTTGAAAATAGTTTGTTATTTTTCTTGGCATCTTGAAAAGAGGTCATTTTTTACATAATTTATTTATATTGATTATAAAATATTAAAAAAGGAAAATATGCACTATAATTTTTGGAAATGTATAATTTAGGGCTATATTCCTATAAATATCATCTTTAGGTGACCTAATTTATAGTTCAAAAAGGTTTGGTGAACTCCCTCTTTTCTTAAGATTTTAATAGGAGTGCAAGAGATTGCATTACCATTTCCACAAAAGGGGAGGTCAATATAAGTTTAGAGAGATTTTAATTGAGACTAGTGAGGTTCAACCTAAGGAGTTTAGATTTAATCCTCTTGGGTTTGATCAAACCCACCCCCTTAGATCAACACCCATGAATTATTTAATAAAAACATGATTTTAGGGAAAAGTTAAGGATGAAACACAATTGAAACACTATTCTTCTTCATTTGAGATTAAAATCTAGGTAAAACTAAATTTTCTCATTAATTGTTTATATTTACATTTTTATTGACTATTTATCATTAATTGCAAGTTTGCAAACCAAACACTTAAAAAATTATCTTAAGAAAAGTAAATAAAATGTGGAATAAAACCTTATAAATCCTCAATAATACCCCACATACCATCAAGAAAGCCTTACCAAATCTCTATCCCTCTCAAACTTCTTGTTAACCTCTATTATTAGATACAAGAAAGCATTAAATTCTAAATACAAAAAAAATAAAGTTTTTATTAAGGAATTTATTTAAATATTGAATTATTGAATAACAAAGTTGGGTAAGTGTGGGGAAATGAGGGGTCAAAAGATACCACTTTTTTTTTTTTTGAATTAGAACTTTAATGAGGAATTTGGGATGCTTGGACTCAAAATTTGAAGATTTGATATGTGATAAAAACAAGAGTTGTATTACTTTGAATATATTTTCCAAACTATTAAGGTTAGGAGGGTCAAAATTCAAGTTCACACAAAAGTGTTCTCATTCTATCACTAAAATATAACATAATCGTCAATGTGTGCCCCCAATTTTTTTGAGTTAACTATTATTTGAAACCAATTGATAGAAATATAACTAAGATTTAGTAATATAATTTATATATTTTTAATATTTTTTTATGATTTTTTTAAATGAATATATCCTAAAAACATCATTTAACATGTGCATCACATATATTCTAAAAAATAACTAAAAAAAAAGCAATTATTCTTGAATATGTATGGAATTTTGAACAAGTGAAGGATGGTATTTTAATAATATCCTTAGAATAGCAATGAGGTTACTCTATATTTTCTTAGGAAAATTTAGTACATGAGTTCTCTATCAATTATACTCTAAACTATTTTAATTACAAAGTTTTAGATGAGAGGCAAAAGTTTGACACAATATAAAGAGGGGTCTACTATACACTTAATCTACCACATAAATCCCTAACATAATTTTTTTTAGTTATCATGGGGTGATTTCCTTAGCAATGAAAGAGATTATACATTTACAAACCCTTCATACCATAAATGTTCTCATATAATCTCTCCTTTAAAAGGAAAAATAGTTTTTTCCTGTTGATACAAGAGAGGGTGTATGTGGTAAGGGGCCTTCCATAATTAGTATTGTCATTCAATTTTGTGACAATTGTGGGAAAATTTGCATTGAAGAAATAATTATTGAGGATGGTTTCAATCATATACACCACTATAGTCCACTAGATTGGAGGGGATTATTATGATATACTATAGAGGACCTATGGTATTGATATATGTTTTTATATAAATATTTTTTAGTTTATTTCTTAAATTTAAAATTCAAATATATAAATTCATTTTGAATGTATATTTGAACTAAAATGTATATTTATTATATATTTCAAAATCAAACATTTTAAGTTGGAACATCATCTAGTTTTCTACAAAACGGTCTTACAATATTATCTATTTATCAAATAATTTTTGATTGAATCACTATATATTGGTTGCTAGTTTATTGTTCATAATAGTGAAGATGATTTTAAAGCATAATTTGAGGTTGAATAGGTGGATCCTAGATCATCTACTAAAATTCATAGTAGTGGGTAGAAATTATTTTTTGTCTTATACTACAGTATATTGTAGTCTTTTGAATCACCAAATATAGATAATGTTATGGGTTCTATACATATATAGTTTGATTAAATAACCCTCTTCTTATTTTGTAATTGATAAATTTGGTTAGGAATCCATCCCATATTTGAGAAAGAGTAGATGTTTTTTTTCTACAATTATTGCTTCTTATATGCCTCTCACACACCTATGAGTATGTAATTTATCTACAATATCTTAATTGGTATCACTAAGTGTAAATAGTTGATATTCCATTGTCAGTCTTACTTCTTTTTAGCCACACACCAAGAATATAAAAAATGTATAAATCATTAGGTGTAGGGTACAAAACCTTGTGCTGCTCTGTTTAGGCATGTACTTGCTATTTAAAATCAATGATAGTTTTATTTAAGAAGTGTCAGTCGGTGGCATTTACAATCGCACAACGGCTCATTCAAGTCGCAAAACATCATCGGCGATAATTTCCCTATTGCTCGATATTTGGAAGTTGAAAAATATGGCACCATCCGTGAAGATGCCACCAAATATTTTGACGCCAACAAAATCTTCAATAGGAATATATGGTGTAAGTGTTCCAAGGCTTCCTTGCACAACTAGCTAAGAAGACCTTTCCTTGTATTCGTCTAGGAACCTAATATCTTCTAGGTCCTTGTTAGGCTTAGATGATTAACTAAGTCCTGATCCAACTCCTCTCCAAGAGTCTCACACCTTGTGCTTCACCTTGAAGGACTAACACCACTTTGTTATGGGCAAACTCTCTCCTTCACTTAGAAGACTCTAAGTGCCAACATCACACAAATCATAGAATTGATTGCAGGGGTGCCAAACATATTGGAAACATGCCATGTACTTCCAAATGGATCCATCTTGGAGGATCTCCAAACTCCTTTCCTACCGGTTTCAAGAATTGGTCTTGAGGGGGCCTAATTCCTTGTAGCCCTTGACAGAGACCTTTACTTCATTCCTGCCCAAACTTTCCAAACAACTTGAAAAACCAATTCCACATTCGAATACCCTTTTGGTTTTTCTGAAGGATTCAAAATATTCTAGACTCCTAAGTCCTTCGTACACTGGTTTCCTATTATCTAGGTTAAATCAGGTTAAAAGACCTATTTACTAGGACCTCACTAATTTCTCCCTCAAAACTTAGTCAAATGGATTGTTAGAACCTCAATCCTTCTAGCATGTTAGGATATGTCTATACCCTACCTGGAACTGTACTTGTTCCGTACTGTACCTCAATCCCCTGCCTAAATTCTTCAATTCATTACTGTCAAACCTCTAACCGGGCACTCCAAGCTCGCCTAGGGCTTGACATTAAACACATCTGTTCCACTCTCCATGACTCCTAACTCTACATATGTATAGACCAATGGCTCCCCTAACACATCCATCTATCCTCAGGAAAATCCCGTGACTAGATTTCATGGGGGAGCCATAAAAAGACAAGCTGGTCAGGACAGGACCAGTAAAACCCTAAACCTTAACCTATCTATTCAAGACACTAAAACAGCTTAAATCAACTTACTTGCAGAATGGAAAAAGTTTAGAACTATCCTATGAACACGACTCTAACACTAAATCAAAACATCCAATTCACTTAGTATCACTGTCACTCAATAACACTCGGAGTTCACAAAAAAACAGAAATTGCAGAGCTATCTTCTATTCAAAAAAACTTTGATTACAATCTCCTCTTTCTTGAATTCGAGCCTCCTGCATCTTAGATGCCATTCACCATGTTTTTAGGGTATGTTGGTCGATCCCCCACTCCTATCCTTTAGGGGATCCTATGTAACCGAGTTGCATGCAACATTTGCCATAATGGCAAATGTTGTCATGACAATTTTGTAACAACATTTGGCAACTTTGTCATTATGCCACCTTCCTAACTCTTAGGACCTCTATCTCCTATATTTCGAGTAACCAACTCCATTAAAGGCCTCATGGCATCTTTCTAACATCATTCATGTGTTTAGAACACATTTAAGACTCAAATCCCAACTTAAGCTACTAAGGCTAAGCAAAGTAAAAACTATTAACAAAGACTAACTTTGGTGACCTTAGTCCTAATGACTAACTCACCTAGCTACAACAATGACCTTCTAAGGTCCAAAACAAACATACAATTACTCTGACTTGGCTAATGTCAGATACAAGCCCAAAATATCCTAACTATGGAGGTTAGCCTAGGTGTGCTCCTGCTAGAATATTTTGGGTATTGCACAAGATTTTGACGACAAAATTTTTTATTGGGGGCCAAGTTTTTTTTGACAGACAAGGAATATTACTTGTATATTCAATCCTCTAAGATCATGCTAATATCAATGTGACATCAGTTGTATGATTAGTCTTTTTCCCCCTCTTAGCCCCCATTTTCCCTAAATTAGTGATTTTTTTCCTTTTTGGCATAACTTGGGCATATGGTGTCAAAATCATTGAAACGAGATATTGTTGGAAATCTGGTTCCAAGTACTTTACAATGGTGCAAGTTTCATCATCAGATTTTTTTGGTTCCTATTATTCTTTTTATTCAAGGTCGCTTTGACCGAGAGCTATGAACGGATACAACCATTCAACAATACCACCCCAACGAGGTTTGAACCTTGGTGGCGAACAACAATGCCACCTATAAACCATCACACACCAATACCGAAGCAGTTCCTATTATTCTCAATCAAAGTTATATCTTCACTGTTTGCTTCCGATCTCACAATTTTTTTCATATATCTCCAATTTTCATGATTCTAGTAGCATTAGAAAGGTATTTCATATCAATTCATACACTTTTTCTAGAATCTTCCCCATGTATATTTTATTTAGTTTTTTGTGATTTCACATTTCTATTAATTACTTGGATTTCTTAGCACCTCAAAAGAATCTATTTATGTGATATGAATTCATTTGATCTTCTTTATATTCATTGAGGTTATTAATCTCTGATGTTATCATTTGTGTGAATATCATGGGTTTTTCTATTCATCTTTCTATGATCTATTACACTATCTTGTCATCAGTGTTTCCATTGATGTCAACCTCTAGTGTGGATATGTTGAGAAGGTGAATATATTGTTGAGCAAGTATTGCAAATGCAAAAGGGTTGCTTAGTTTCCAAGTGCTTTTCAGAAATTTTGAATAAAGATTGTACAAGGAGACTAGGAAGTTCTCTATATTTGCTCCACATTTCTTCATTATTGAAGATGTGCTTATGTGGTTTTAACGTGATGATCAGAAGTCTCTGAAGGTGTTATATCTAGAGTTTTAGGTTTAGGATTGTGCAATAGTAAAAGATATGGTTGATAGTGTGTTGGATTGTCTTTGGTTTGTGAAGAGGGATATCTGGGAGAAATGGAATTGCTTTGCATTTCTCCATGCTAAAGTTTCTTGTCTTGTAGATTTGGGAATATGCTAATATTTCTTGTACCTACCTTCCCTTGGTTTTCTTAGTGTTCAACCATTCTGTAATCTTGGTTTATGAGTTATATCCCAATGGCAGTTTGATTAGTTGCACAGGATAATAGTATTCTTAGTTCATGTGTTTTTGCCAGTGTTTTTGAATATTCTATTGGTGTTGGAATATTGTAAGATGTGTAATGTTGGTACATGGTCTATTGGATGTTTTCGTCCCTTTTAAAGTGTGAATTTGGTTGCTTAATAGTGTTAATGTTGGATTGGCCAACCTAGTATTTTAACATTGTTTGCAAACAAGCTTTGTGGTTTGGGGAAGCCTGGTGTAGCTTGTCAGTCTATATTTTGGTCTCGGTTAACCCTTGATGTGGTCCGCTCTCACTTCTTTCCGCAACATAGGTGTTTGGTGCTAACCTATTTTGTGGTTGCATGTTTGAGCTACATACATTTCATTGAAGCTAACTTAGAGAAGGTTATTTGAGGTTGTAGAAGATATATATGCAAGGTCATAATTTTGGAGGTGTGTGGTGTGGAATGATGTATGTGTGATTGTGTGTTAAAATCTGAGTACGAGAAAGAACGCCTAATACTATCAAAAGTAGTGAGTAGAAGGTGTCTATAGTTTAGTGTACCAAAATTCACTAGAGGCAGTGAGCCAAAGGTTGTGGATGGTAAAGAGACATTGTGGTGGTTTATCCAGTTGCTTTGAGGTAGTGAACCTCCTTGTAACCACTTCTTTGTAATCTATAAGAAGTGATCTTCCTGGGAAGTGAGCCCTTGGTAGTGAGTCGTTCCTTTTAGACAATGAGTCCTTTGGGTAGTGATCCTCTTATAATCATTTTTGGTTTTTATATAGTGAGTTAATCCTCATCATGTTTTTTCCCTTATTGGGTTTTCCACATAAAAAAATGGTTTTCTATTATGAATGATTATGGATGTGTTGTTGTTTTATTTATCTACATTCATACTAATACTTGATAAGGTTTTGTAGGCTTTAATGCACAACTGATTCACTCCCCTCTTATTTTTCTTGTGTGTCTAACAATTGGTATCAAAGTTAAGGTTCCTTGGAAAGAGCTTAACCACTTGAGGTAGATCTGGATGATGCATAGGAATGGTGTCAAAGCTCCTATGTTTGATGGAATAAATTATACCTTCTGGAAGGCTAAGATGGAAGCCGTTGTCACCACATTAGGGTTTGGCATATGAAAATCAGTAAAAAATGGATAGACTATGCCTAATACTCCTTTGACAAGTGAAGATGATATCAAGGAGTCTTAGAACAATGGAAAAGTGAGGAATGCTATTTTGAGTGGGGTTCAGATTCAGAACTTGTGAAGGTGATGAGCTGCAAAACTGCTAAAGAGGTTTGTGAGAACTTGAAAATCATTTATTAAGGAGATGCTAAGGTCAAGCAAGAAAAGATGTCAAATTTTAAGTCCAATTTTGAAACCCTAAGATGTCAAAGATGAAGATATTGCAAAGTACATGCACATGGTGGATGAAATTGTCAATTCCATCAACGGTCCTGGTGGAAAACTAGAGGAAAATAAAATTGTGAAAAAGTGATTGAGATCCTTCCTAAATCTTATAGTGCTAAATTTTTTGCTATTAAGGAAGCTCAGGATCTAGATCAATATACTAGAGATAAATTGTTTTGTGCTTTAACTACTTTTGAATTAAGAGATTAGACAAAGATTCTTCAAGGAAAGAAACTACATTTAAAGTCAACAAGAAAGAGAGGAATGATGAATCTGATTTGGATGATTTCAATGAAGTGGAATTGAATTTTGTAAGAAGATTGAAAAAGGGCACTAGAAAATACAGAGGCGAGTTACCTTTCAAGTGTTTCAATTGTGGAAAGGTAGGTCACTATGCTTCAAAATTTCCAAGTAAAGTTTCAAATGACAAACACAAAGATCATAAAGGTAAATCCTTCAAGAAGATTTATTATGTTAAAAATGATAGTGGTACATCTAATTATGAGGAATCAACATACCCAAATAATGAAAGTGATGAATGCTTGTTCATGTCTTTGAATAATGGAACTAATTCTACTAACCTTGAGAGATGTGTGAAGGAAATTGCCTCAGAAACATGTCACAGTATTGAAGGAACTATGTGTGGCCGACTTTCATGCAAAAGAGAAGAGAAACTACTAGATAATTGAAAGTGGATGCTCAAATCATATGAAAAGTGATAAGAGTAAGTTTTTTAACCTCAATAAATATGATGGTGGTTTGGTTAAGTTTGATGATGACACATCTACTAAGATCCATGGAAAAGGTTCAATTAGTTTTGATGGAAAGCATAAGATAGATGGTGTTCTTTATGTCAAGGGTCTTCAACATAATATTCTCAATGTAGGAAAAATGTGTAGCAAAGGATACAATATGGTGTTTCAAGATGATTGTTGTGAAATCAAAAAGGGAAGCTCTAAAATCTTGGTTGTAGGAGGAACAAGGATAGAATGGAAATGTTTATCAGCTCAAAAGTGTTGGTGGTAAGTGCTTCATGACTCAAATCAATGAAAGTTGGTTGTGGCATAGAAGAATGTCTCATATCAATTTTGATAGCCTAGTAAAGATAAGCTCTACTTATGCTCTGAGAGACTTTCCAAGAATTACAAAGCCTATCAATGCAATTTGCAAAGAGTATTAGCTTGGAAAACATACAAAGAACAAATTCAAAACTAAGGAATATTCTACTACAAGACCTTTAGAATTGGTGCATACAGACCTATGCAGACCTACCAAAACAAGAAGCTTTCAAGGTGATAGGTATTTTATGTTGTTAATAGATGATTACTCCATAATGACTTGGGTGACCTTTCTTAAAGAAAAATCAAAAGCTCTAGATAATTTTAAAGAATTTAAATCTATGGTTGAGAATGAAATGGATTTGAAAATAAAGTGCTTAAGGTCTAATAGAGGTGGTGAGTTCATCTCAAATGAGTTTAACAATTTTTGTGAAGATCATGGGATAAGAAAGACATTTATCAACTCCTAGGACTCCACAATAGAATGAAGTTGTGTCTAGAGGAAGAACATGACAATTCAGGAGGCAACAAGAACCATGTTGAAGGAAGAAAATATACTAGATGTCTATTGGAGAGAAGCTATTCATATTGTAGTTTACATTCACAATAAAGGAAAAGAAAGTGTGAATAGTTCAAAGACCCTCCATGCACTATGGTATAGAAAAACTCCTACTAAGAAATATTTTAGAGTGTTTGGAAGTAAATGCTATATCATAAGGGATGAAGAAAACTTAGGAAATTTTGATGCAAGATCAAATGAAGGAATATTCCTTGGATACTCCACAAAGATTAAGGCATGTAGGTGATACAACAAGAGGCTAAAGAATATAATTGAAAGTGAAAGTGCCAAAGTGGATTAAGAATCACATCAAAGCTTAGTGTTGATAGAATGATATGAATCTAATGAACCCCTTTGCAAAGAAGAAAAAAAAGAGATGCTAGTGGAAGCGGAAGAAGTTCTGGAAAATAGCCCTAAGACTCCTAAGTATGTGTAGAAAAATCATTATGAGGATCAAATAACTGGAGACAAGAGCAAAGGTGTATTGATAAAAAGAAAAGTTTCTATGGCAGAGGAACAGGTAAATTTTTGTTTACATTCTAAAATAGAACCTAAAATAGTTACTGAAGCATGCAGGGATGAAAAGTTGATCAACGGTATGGAAGAAGAACTAAAGAAGATTGAGAAGAATCAGACATGGGAACTAGTCCCAAGACCAGCAAACAAGAATGTGATAGGAACTAAATGGGTTTTCAGGAACAAGTTGAATGATAATGGAGAAGTTATTAGAAATAAGGCTAGGCTTGTGCGTGAAGGCTACTCACAAGTGGAAGGAATATATTTTTAAGAGACCTTTGCTCCAATAGCAAGAATGGAGGCTATTAAGATGTTTTTGGATTTTGTGGCACACAAAGACTTCAAGGTATATTAGATAGATGTAAAGTCTACATTTTTGAATGGTGAGTTAGAAGAAGTGTACATTGAACAACCAGAAGGTTTTTAGTTATTAGAAGATCTTGATATGGTCTACAGGTTGAAGAAGGAATTATATGGGATCAAATAGGATCCTAGAGCCCAGAATGCAAGATTGGATAGATACTTACTACAATAGGGATCCAAAAAGGGTACCAAAGACAACAACCTTTACTACAAAATTGAGAAAGATCAAATCCTAATTGTGGTTGTGTACATTGATAACATAATCTTTGGAGGAAATGAGACCAAGTGTAAAAAATTTGCAGAGGAGATGAAAAATTAGTTTAAAATATTAATGCTTGGGGATATGACTTTCTTCTTTGGGCTACAAATTATTCAATAAAAAAAAGAGGTATATCCATGTCATAATCAAAATATGTAAAGGAAATGTTAAAGAAGTTTGGAATGGAGGATTCTAAAATAGTATGTACTCCCATGGTTACTGGTTGTAAATTAAGCAAAAATGATGAATCTCCTAAGACAGATCAAACTAAGTATAGATCCATGATTGATGGATTACTATATCTAATTGCAACTAGACCTGATATTATGCATGTAGTATGTTTTGTGGCAAGATTTCAAGAAGATCCTAGAGAGTCATATGTGGTAGTAATCAAAAGGATATTCAGATATTTGAAGGGAAATTTGGACTATGGTTTATGGTATTATAAGGATACTAACTTCTCCTTGAGTGCTTATATAGATTTAGATTGAGCAGGTTGTGCAGATGAAAAAAAATGTACAAGTGGAGGTGCTTTCTTCCTTGGAAACAAGCTAGTTTCTTGGATAAGTAAGAAGTAGGATTCAATGTCATTATCTACTGCAAAGGAAAAATACATTGTTGCATCATCTTGTTGTACATAGGTGTTGCTGATGAAGTAGACATTGAAGGATATCAAAATATCACATGATGAACCTATTTCAATCTTGAATGATAATACAAGCACCATCAACATTTCAAAAAATCTTGTAACACATTCAAGAACAAAGCATATCTTTATTTGGTATCATTTTCTAAGAGAGAAAGTTTATGAGAAGGAAGTGAAGTTGGAGTATGTGTGACAAATGATCAAATAGCATACATTTTCATAAAGGCTCTTCCAAAAGATACATTTGAGTATCTTAGACATAAGCTAGGGGTTATTACCCCTCCTTTCACCTAGATGCATAAGATTGTGCATCTATCCAAGGAAGAAATTCAAGATGTATTATTTGTCTTGGACTAATGAAGGCTACTTCTTAGGGGGAGCAGGTAACAATGTCTTTGTCTGGTATAGTTAGGGAGAGCATATCTTGTGCCTGAAGTGAAGTGTGACAGTGTTTCCCTTTTCCATTGATGTAAAAGTGGGAGAGAGATGTTTGAAAAACATAGGGAAATAAATGTTCAAGTAAGGAGGGGAGCTACTTAAGTATTGAAGATACAAAGTTGCTTTCGTTGTTGATGGTTTTTCAACAGATTTTCCATCAATGACAAAGGGGGAGATTGTTGCACTATGTTTTCATGAGTGTTGTCATTGATGTCAACTTCTAGTGTGAATATGTTGAGAAGATATTTATGGTGTTGAGAAGGTGTTGTAGATGCAACAGGGTTGTTGCAAGTATGAAGTTGTTGTCATTGATGTCAACTAGTTAACTAGTTTCCAATTAGTTGTTGTTGTCATTGATGTCATGTATGATGGTTATTGATTGTATATGTCGAGGATATTGAGAAAATTATAATAAATAATGGTTGTAAGTGTTCAGTGTTTGCTCTGGGTTTTGCTCCAAGATTTGTTGCTATGTTGGTGAGGATCTGAGGTATTGTTCATGATTGTTGGAAGCTGCTATATCCATTTTTTGGGTTTCTAGATCATTCCTCAATGCAAGTTATATTCACTAGTTGTGAACTATGCTTTTATGTGTATCTGACTGAGGTCCAACATAAATGTAGTTGCTCCAGATTTCTTCTTGTTCAAGTATTATGAATTGTGGTTCTCAGGATACATTGATGAGGTCATGTTCAAGTTAATTTTGTTATATAGAAAGATTCGATCGTGCTAAGGTTTCATGTGCTTAATTGCTTATGTTTTTTACACTGGTTTGGGTGACCTTGTGTTTAACACTACTCACAAATTTTATGAATGCATGTTGAAGTGTGTGTTTGGTTCACCCTCATTCTAATTCCACCATAGAATGTTTTGGTGTTGACCTAATTTGAATTTGTAAGTGAAAGTGGTATGTGGCCAACTCTGGATGAGTTTCAAAGTTGAAGAAAGTATAAATACAAGTTGATATATGATGATGAATGAATGCAAGAAAGATAGATGTGAGATAGATGTGAAACAATGTGTATGTGATGCGAGGTTGAGCAGATCAGTGTGAAATATAATTGGGAGTTTCTGGAAGTAGTGAGTTGAAGGTGTACTCTATCATTCAATCATGTCTGCAAGTGTGTGAATGAATTGTGGTGTAAATCTTTGTTGCATTGAGATTTTTTTCTCTCTAAAACAAATCTCTTCTATCTTCTTTGTAATTTTGTGGCAATGAGCCCTCTGGGTGGTTAACTCTTGTTGGACAATGAGTCCTATTTTGGACAGTAAGTCCTATTTTGACAGTGAGCCTTCTTTGGTAGTGAGCCTTTATATTCATTTTTGATATTCTCTATATTGTGAGCTAATCCTCACCATGGTTTTTACCTTATTAGGTTTTCCACGTAAATATGGTGTTATTGTGTGTGTCATGCTTTTCAATTTTTGCTTTTGCACTTAATGATTAATCACATTACTAGGGTAAAGGATTTGTGAATGATAATTGATCTAATCTCTGGTGGAAGTTCTTAAAGGTTAAAATTTGTTACAAATGATTCACCCCCCTCTCAATTATCTTGTTCAATAATTGGTATCAGAGCTTGGTTCCTTAGAGAAGAGCTTAACCACTTAAGGAAGGTTTGGAATGGTGAGCAAGATCACTATTGAGTGTCCTAGGTTTGATGGGACTAACTATGCCCTCTAGAAGATGAAGATGGAAGGATATATGGAGTACTATGGATATGATGTTAAGAATGCTTACAAGATTGTTTACACTCTTCCTGTAAATGGTTTGAGTACAGTTGATGAGATCAAGGCACATGAAGTGAACAATAAGGAAAAGTTTATTCTGAAGAATAGTCTTTCACATTTCGAGTTAATTAAAGTTCCAAATTTGAAGACTACTAAAGAGGTCTGGGATGAATTGGAAAAGATGCATGGAGATGAAAGGGTCAAAGAAGCAAAGTTGCGGAATTTGGAGGCACAATTCGAGATCCTACAAATATTTGAAGATGAGAACATTAAATCCTATGTACGTAGAGTGGATGAGTTGGTAGGTGGAATGCGAGGACTTGGTGCTACAATGGATAAATCTAAGATTGTGAAGAAGATTCTTAGAACTCTCCCCGATACATACAATGAAAAGGTATTTTTTATTAAGGAATATATAGATTATAAGACATATACTAAAGATAAGTTTTTGGGTACTCTAACATCTTATGAAATGAGAAATCCTAGCTTGAGAAATGGTCGAAGATAAAAACTGCTTTTAGGGCTACAAGACCTAACGATCCAGATGAAGATAACTTTGATGATGTAGAAGCTAACTTTGTAAGAAGAATGAAAAAAGGGCTCTGGTAAGTATGAAGGTAAGTTACCTTTTAAATGCTTTAGTTGTGGAGGAATTAGTCACTATGCTTCTAGATGTCTAGAAAGAGCTAAGAATAATAAACATAGATTAAACAAAGAAAACAATTGGAAGATGATTAAGAGAGCATATTATGTTAATGAAGATCCTGGTATTTCTAATGAAGATTTTGATTATGGAGATTTTGATGATAATGAATTTTTGTTCTTGGCTATATAAGATGAATCTACTACTAATACTAAAAGATAGGTGAATGAATGTCCTCTAAAGAAAGATGAAGATACTGTGATATATGCACTTCATGATAAACAAGAAAATAACTACTAGGTTGTCGACAATGGTTGTTCACATCACATGACTAGTGATAACAAAAAGTTTGTTAAACTTGAAAAATATGATGGAGGCTTAGTTAAATTTGGAGATGATACTGGTGCTAAGATTTGTGGGATAGGTTTAGTAAGTTTTGATGGAAAGCATAATACTGATGATGTCTACTATGTTAAGGGTTTAAGGCATAATATCTTGAGTGTTGGAAAGATGTGTAGTAATGGATATAATCTTGTATTTGAGGATGAGAGATGTGAAATTAGGAAAGGATCCAAAACAGTGATTATTTCTAGTAAGAAGTATGAAGGAAATATTTATCAACTTAAGGATGTTGATGGACATTGCTTTACGACTCAGATTAATGATAGTTGGTTATGGCACCAGAGGATGTATCATATGAATTTTGACAACTTAGCGAGAATCGGTGCAATACAAGTTGTGAGAGATTTACCAAGGATTACAAAGCCTGTTAATGCTATTTGTGAGAATTTTCTATTTAGAAAGCAAGCTAGAAACTACTTTAGGTCGAAGGAACACTCTACTACTAGACTACTAGATTTGATTCATACAGATCTCTGTGGTCCTAGAAAAGAGTGAGAATTCTACAAGGTGGAAGGTATTTTATGCTTTTGATTGATGATTACTCTAGATATACATGGGTTACTTTTCTTAGGGAAAAATATGATGCATTAGATAGATTCAAGGCATTTAAGGCTACGGTAGAGAATGAAGCAAATTTGAGAATAAAATGTTTGAGGTCTGAAAGAGGTGGTGAATTCACCTCCAATGATTTTAATATATTTTTTGAAGTTCATGGAATAAAAAGAAAATTATCTGCTCCTAAAACTCCTCAATAGAATGGAGTTGTTGAAAGAAAGAATAGAACAATGCAAGAAGTTGCTAGATCAATGATTACAAAGGCAGGTCTACTGAAATTTTACTGGAGAGAAGCTATTCAAACTGATGTTTATGTGTTCAATAAATTTCAAGAAAAATCTAACAGTACTAAGACCCCCTATGAGCTATGGTGTGGAAGAATTCCTACTATCAAGTATTTCAAGATATTTGGGAGCAAATGTTATATTAAAAGGGATGAAGAAAATCTAGGGAAGTTTGATGCTAGATGTGATGAAGGTATCTTCCTTGGATACTCTACTAGAAGCAAATATTACAAATGTTTCAATAAAAGACTGAGAAAGATTGTAGAGAGAAAAAATGTCAAGGTGGATGAAGCATTGAAGAATTCAATTGAAGTTGATGGATATGTATTTGATGAACTTGATTGCATAAGAATAGAAGAAGTTGTGGAAGAATAGGAGAAGCAGAATGAAGAAGAAGAAGATCTAGTGGTGTCCCCAAAGACACCTAAATATGTGTAGAAAAATCATTGGAGACAAGAGGGAAGGAGTATTGACAAGAAGCAGAGTTGATCCTGCTGCTGAAATAAATTTGTGCTTACTTTTTGAAGTTGAACCAAAGATACTAAGTGAAGCATGTAATGATGAGAATTGGATGAAAGCTATGGAAGAAGAACTTATGTAGATTGAGCAGAATCAAACTTGGGAATTGGTCCCTAGACCGACAAATCAAAATATAATTGGATCAAAATGGGTATTCAAAAACAAGCTAAATGAGAATGGAGAAGTGGTTAGAAATAAATCAAGGCTTGTGTGTAAGGGTTGTACTCACAAGTAGAAGGTATAGATTTTCAGGAGACTTTTTCTCTGGTGGCAAGGATGGAAGCTATCATAATTTTCTTAGCATTTTCTTCTCATAAAGATTTTAAATTTTATTAGATGGATGCTAAGTCTGCATTTCTGAATGGTGAGTTAGAGGAAGAAGTCTAGATGGAACAACCAGAAAGATTTAAGTTATCAAATATGGCTTGTAGATTAAAGAAATATTTATACAAATTGAATCAAGCTCCCAGAGCTTGATATGCAGGGCTAGCTAGATATTTGATTCAACAAGGTTTCAATAAAGGTACAAAAGACAAAAAAATGTACTTCAAAATTGAAAATGACAAGATATTGATAGTGGTTGTATATGTTGATGACATTATATTTGGAGGAAATGAAACAATGTGCAAGATGTTTGCTGAAGAGATGCAAAAATCATTTGAGATTTCTATGTTTGGTGAGATGAATTTCTTTCTTGGACTGTAAATCAATCAAATAGAGAAAGAGATTTGACTGTAAATCAATCAAATAGAGAAAGAGATTTTATTTCATAGTCAAAGTATGTAAGATAAATGTTGAAGAAGTTTGGAATGGATGGTTCCAAACTGGTATGCACTCGTATGGTGACTAGCTGCAAATTGTGTAAAGATGATGATTCACCTAAGGTTGATTAGAGCAAATATAGATCTATGATTGGAGGATTGTTGTATTTAATTGCTACTAGAATGTATATCATGCACACAATTTTTCTTATGGTTAGATTTCAAGAAGATCCTAGAGAAACACATGTTTCTACTATTAAGAGATATTCATATATTTGAATGGCACTCCAGATTATGGCTTGTGGTATCCTAAGGATATTGATTTTACACTAAGTGCTTATACAAATGCATATTGGGTAGGTTGTGTTGATGACAAAAAAAATACAAGTGGTGGTGCATTCTTTCTTGGTTATAGATTGGTGTCATAGTTGAGTAAAAAGAAATATTTAGTTTTCTTATCCACTGCAAAGGCTGAGTATATAGCTGCAACATCTTGTTGTACACAAGTTTTGTGGATGAGACAAACATTGAAAGATATCAGAGTAATGTATGATGATCCCATTTCTATCTTCTATGATAATACAAGTGCAATTAAAATTTCAAAAAATCTAGTGATGCA
>VDFB02360674.1:0-10134 GCA_007258455.2 Sequoia sempervirens | reverse complement strand
CCATCGAGAGGAATCCAGAAAGATTGGATAAGACTCCCTAGAGGAGGAATCCAAAAAGACCTGGATAAGACTCCAACAAGAGGAATCCATAAAACTTGGATAAGACTCCATAGAGAGGAATCCAAGAAGCCTTGGATAAGACTCCCTAGAGGAGGAATCCAGAAGGCTTGAAAGGAGACCAGCGAACAAGATCAAGGAAGAAGAATTCATGGAGATTGCTTGAGGACAAGTAATGTCAAGCGGGGGAGACTTGTGATGTCCCCATCACAAAAAAAAATCTAAGATAAGTATACATTTAATATATTTATATATTTGCATTCAAATAGAGTAATCATTATAGAACATTTTCATTTAACTCATATATATAAACATGACTAACTTGGGTACTATTGGTGATAGATGAGAAGAAGAGATCCTAGAAGAAACTAAGATGTTTTTGCTTGAGGACAAGCAAAGTTGGGAGGGGAGGACTGTCATGTCCCCAAAATTTTGAGATACAAATAAGTGAAAATGAATAACACAATACACATATTAAAATTATAAAAGAAAATATTATCGTTTTAATATATTTATAATTACAATCATAAGATAATATTGTAATTATAAATATATATTGACGATACACAATAAAATACATTAATATAAGTACTATCATAATTATCAAATAATTATTAAGAGATAATATTTTAAATATTAAAATATACATTTAAATAATAAATATAAATAATACTATAAATAAATATAAATAATATTACAAATAAATTAAAAATAAAATAGTAAAATATAATACACATCAAAACAAAATAATAAAATGAATATAATTTGAGATATCATTAAGGAATGTTTAACTAAAAGTCATGTCCATTTGTGGGGTTATCTCTATTCAAAGAGATGCCTCTCTCCATGCAGGAGGTATAAGGATATAAAATAAGGAGTGGAAGATAAGGGAAAGGAATAATATATACACATCAGATTTTAAGAAGAAGATAGAAGAGTAAAGGAATGAAGATGTAAAAAGGAGATCTATCAATAGTGTGTAGAGAACAATAAAATATAAATTAGAAAGGTTTGGAATTAGTTTTCAAAAGGCAGCAATCATTTCAAAAGGTTGTGTCCTTTCTAATGAATGTCTCTTTTCAAAAAGACACATCTTCTCATTTGAATGTGAAGATATAAAAAGGGAGAGAATGAGATATGTATAGGGGGGAGAAGGAAATAGAGAATAAAATGGGAAACAAGAAACAAAATATAGACTGCAAATCATCTGAAGTTTATAAAGACAGCAGATGGAAAATAGATAAGTATTTTATGAATATAAGGAGATAAATATTTTATGAATTTAAATAATAAGTTAGATAAATTTTTGTACATTTAAATAATGTTGATAAATACATCATGGATTTAAATAATAGTCTAATTAATAGTAATTCATTCATGATACTATTTATTTAATGTTATCTATTTTTTATGGATTGCATGGGGAATAATAAATCATGCATGCTACTAGTTATCTTATAACATTGCTGATATGTTATGCTCCATTGACATTATTGAATATATATATATATATATATATATATATATATATATACAATTATGCAATAAAGATACTTGTAGCAATTATTGAGCCTTATAAGTAATTGTGATTATTTGATAGAAAAATGAATAAATTTATGAATGTCTTTATCCTATGATTGATCAGAAAAAGGAGAAAAATAATGCAATATGAGCACTAGACCATCATAAAAGGATATCTTCAAGAAATCAAGGAAGATTTAAGTTAAGCCCAAATTGGGGACATTACAAAGTGTGCTAGCACCAAATCTTCCTCCTAAAATCCTTTTATTAAGGTATTCTTTGAATTCTTTATGTGCTTCTTGCACATGTTCAACAAATTCTTAAGGCTCTTAACACTTATAACACTTGTTGATAATATGCTTCTTGACTCAACCACTCCTTTTGGGCTACAACTATATATCTCTTGAAATGGCGCCTTCGCAATACTTTGTTCTTTGAGTTGTTCTAGGTGAACTTTGCTTGCACCAACATTAGATCTCGTTGTTTGGGCTTGTCTCTTACCAAACACCTTAGCAAATTGCCTAGATTGTGGCTTACAACCTTAGTCTACCCATTGGTTTATGGATGTAAGATGAACTAAAGTTTAATTCAACATCTAATTTCTTCCTTAGTGTTATAAAAAACTTAGTGTCATGGTTTGAGAACAAACTTTGTGGCAATCCATACAACTCACTACCTCCTCAAAGAACAAATTTGCTATATGTGGTCTTTAAAACCAACTTCTTCTAGACATTGTTCCTCCATGGTGCCAATATTGGTACGAATATTCTCATCTCCATGAGCAACAAGCTTCTATTGCTTAATATGTTAGCTACTTTGTTTGATTTCCCACTCCTATGCTTTAGGACATATATGTAACTATGCAAAAATTTAACTCACTTTACATTCCATTGGTTCAAATTTCCTTGACTATTGATGAATTCCAAGGCTTGATGATTTTTGTATGGCATAAAATCCTTGGACAACAAATAGTGTCTCAATTTGTTTAGTGCTAGTATTTGAGTCATAGATCAAATACTAGCACTTAACAAAATTTAGTTACTCACAAAAATATGTCAAGTCTTCCTTCAAACTCAACATTGCATCAATTTATGTACCACTAGCATCACAATCCACCATAAATACCTTATCAATGTTTGGAAACACTAGTATTGATTGACCTACTACCTTATGTTTGAGCAACTCAAAACTGTGTGACAACAATTGTCAATTGATTTCCTTTTAGTCACTTTTCATGACCTTTGTTATTGGTGCACAAATATCATTGAAGTTGTGAATGAATTTTGTGGTCACAACTTGCCAACCCAAGGAATCTTTTGGCCTTGAAGATGCCTTGTGACATTGACCATTCTAGGATTGCTCTTCAAGTATATGGATCTATCCTCAATCAAGCTTCGAAGATCACAAATGCCAAGTACACTAGTTCTTCTTTCACGAAGCTACACTTTTTCAAATTAATTAACTTATTTTCCTTCAATTCTTGTAGCACATACTTTAGGTGTGCCAAATGCTCTTCCTTAATCTTGCTAAAAATCTCTATATCACTTAGGTATACAATGAAAAACTTGCTTGCATAGGACTTTTGCACTCCATTTATCAACCACATAAATGTGCTAAGTGCATTTGCTAGTCCAAATGGCATGACTATCCACTCATACAATCGTTTGTTTGTTTGGAATGTTGCTTTCCATTCATCCTTTTATTTGATAATGATTTGATGATAACCACTTCTCAAGTCAACCTTAGTGAAATGCCCCACACCACTTTAGGGTCATACCACGATAATGTGTCTTAAACGTGGGACATCTTGATTTTTACCTGCAATCATATTTTTTTTAGAAAAATTAATGATTTAAGCCTTGAGGGGTTCCATCTAAAGGGTTTTAATTGAAAAGGGTTAGATAAGACCCCTCTTAGATCAAACCTCCTTGGATAAAACCCCTCTAATCTTAAATCATACCCACAATAGAGTCTCCTTCACACCTATCAAAATGTTGACAAAAAACCACTTTTTATTTACCTTTCGAAGGATCGAATGAAGTCATTTAAAAATTATGTTTTGTAAGTATGTAACCCTTATTATAAGCTTTCCAAAAAGTATAATTTTGAATATTTTAAATTTTATTATTATATTTATATTTTATTTCTTGTGAATGTAGGTTTTTCACCAAACATAAAGGTATTTGTTTCTCACGGAAAAATTTAAAAAATAGAGGAAAACATTCTAAAAAAATTGTGTTCTCTAAATATTGATGTCCTTGTTTCAGCACAAACAAAAAATAAAAAATTCAATACATACAAAACAAGTTATTCATAACGACATACACTTATGTCCAAATTATAATTACTCTCGGCTTTGAAAATTAATTTAAAAAATATGCATAAAAGAAATTATGAAAAAATATCCATGCACTAGATATTGATGTTACAAATCTATATTTTAAAAATTATAATTTTATCCTTTCAACAAAAAAATTATGCATTACAACATAAACGCCGCTTTTTAAAAATGTTGTTTACTATAAAAACAAGTTATTAAAAGTTACGTAAAAAAATCCACAATTTATTTCTAAACTTTTAAAAATATATATATTTAGAATATACACACAAATTTTCACAAACCACTAGTTCACATCATTTCCAAACTATTAATGGTTTAGTTGCTATAGGTTTCATAAAGTGAAAATTTGGTGAAAAATGTTGATTTCAATGTCCTACTTTGACCAAAAAGGGGGATACAATATTGCGGGTTGACTCTTAAGGAGTCTATTAGATTATATATTCTTGTTGGTGAGAATTTGTGTTTGATAATAATCTTATTGGTAACTCTTGAGGCTAGACCTATGCACTATTCTTCTTTCTTACGGCACAAGTACCACTAGAGCCATACATAGAGTTTGACTCAAATTAGTGTCTACAACTCTCCAACTTGTCTATTCATTTCCTTGAATTTTATTTGGTGTTAGCCTATATGGAACTTTGTTAGGCAAGCTTGCTTCAAGATCATATCCATATGATGGATGGTACTTTTTTTATGTGGTAGTGAACCTTTAGGCATCTCATTGGATATCACACGTGCAAGTTCATTCAACAAAACACTTACTTCCTTGAGTAGATCATTGGTTGGTACTATGGCTTATTTTGTGGACTTAGCTATGAGTGCATAACTTGCTTCCTCAGTTCAATTTATTCAAGATTTTTTTCATGTAGTCAATACGATCTTAATATTATGTGCTTCTTGTCATCCTTGAATTATGGGTATGAGTATTTCCCCTTCCATCATGTATACAATATTGTGTTTTTGTCAAATTGCTAGAGCCTTCCCAAAAGAACGAAAAACATCAATTTGCATATCACACCAAAATTCATCTTTGTAAGATTCAATACTGAAATTGACCAGTCATTGCTCCTTTGCTACCACTTGTTGGCCTTTTTGCAGCCATGATACTTTGTAAGGATTAGGATGTACTACTCTCTTTACCCTTAACTTATTAACCATTTATTTAGGCACAAGGTTATATGTGTTGTCACTATCAAAAAATATTTTCAAATGATGTCGTTGTACTAGTTCATTAGTCTCCTTTGCTTGTTTCAATTGGATCCTCTTCATTGTGAGGGTCTCTCTATGAACTAGACCTTTAATGCTTTCCGATGATGCAACTAATTCCTCATTGGATATACACATGAATGTTTGCATAATTTTTGCCATGTGTTTCATTTCTAGGTTGGGAACATTAAGTGCTTGATGTTCCACTTAAAACTAGCACTTTGCAATCCTCTTCTTTTGTTGCCATATACACATCCTCTAAATGAGTTGTTTCTTGCATGGCCATAGCTTTGTGTTTAAGAAGTGCTTCCTTCTCGTCCTAGGTCTTGTTGGCTTCTAGTGGTAGAGTTGTCTCTCTTTCCCATATCTCATTTTGTTGCTTTCTAGATAACTTTTGTTTTGTTTCAAGGAAACCTAATAAGCTTCTTCTATGGGTTTGAGTTTGAGGGTATTTATTTCATCTTGAATTGTTGAGTTGCAATCAATTCATGTATCTTGCCACCTTTTCTTGATCAACTTCACTTTGACTTAGTTAAATTTAGAGTTTGTAAAAGTTAATGTATTTTTTCATACTCAACACTCTTTATTTCATGTTTTGGAGTTTCTTCAATAGATCCAACTAGTAATCAACAAGTAGAAATTTTCCTCTTAGCTTGGTGACCATTTGATCTTAGTAGGGGATCTTCTCCTTCCACATCTAGTTCTCTTCACTTGAGATTCTTTCCATCAAATTGCAACATGAACCTTTAATTTGGTTTTTTCCACTTTTACTCTTTGTGGATTGGAGATATCTTTATACTCTTTAAGTTTTCCTCCATCTCTATGATCTAATCAATCAACTCTTCTAGATGTAGAGTTTCAAAGAAACTTGGAAAATATAATTTTTCTCCCTTCTTGATCTTTGAAATAACTCACAACTTCTTTCTTCTCTTACATCCATGTGCAGTACCCTAACTTATGTTCATTCTTCCTCTCTAGGGTTAGTAGGATCTTATCTTTGAACAAACCCTCCATGGCTATCTTCCTCTACCACATCCAATATTTCTTGAATTTCTCTTAGCTTTTTTGGTGTGAATAAGGTCTTATACCTAACTAATTTCTAGTAGGGGGACCTATTCACATGCTAAGTTTACTTAGGTCGTAGGTATCCTTCTAGAAGTCTTAGTTGTCTAGATAAGATCTTATCATATCGTATCTTTTTGACTTTTTTGTCAAGTTAGTTGCATCATAACATAAGATTAAGACATATGCCACAATCTTGTCTAATCCTATCTCTCGTCTTGACTTTATAACCAAGGCCTCTAATGTACATATCAATCAATCTTGCATTTATAATCAAAAAAATTATTCTTTCAATTTTCTCTCTTGTGGAAGATATTTTGGTCTTTCAATTGTTCCTACAGCGTTGTGATTTCACCATCAACTCCTACATGGTATTAGAGCTCCAGTGTTGCAGATTTCTTCCTAGATTTGAGGGTGATTTGTGCATGAAATTTTACTAGGTGTAGTTTGAGGGTGAAACTGTTGGCAGTTGTTGTCATTGATGTTAACATTGATTGTTGGTTGTCATTGATGTCAACACTTGGTGTTGATGCTTGAGAATTTGTTGGCATTAGTTGGTACTGATATCCTTATTGCAGTTGGCATTGGTTGTCATTGTTTACAACATTCAGTATGGGCTAACATTGATGTATGGAAGGGTTGTTGAAGTTCATGGTTGGATGTCATGCCTTATCTAAGAAGAGTTACTGAAGTTCATGACTGGATGTCATGAGCTATTTGATGTTTGTTGAATTTTATGGTTGGATGTCATCGAGTATGATTTTTTTTCAGTAGTTAGTTTCATAATGATATATTAAGATGAGGATTAGAAGCATTAAGATGAGGACTAGAAGCATTAGAGTATTGCTAGCAGTGGAGAGATGTTGTTGAAGGTCTATAGTATGTCTTATGCTCTATCCTGATGTTCTTGATAAAGCATGCATTACTAAAAGAAATATCTGGCTTCCAGAAGTTGCTTAAGTGTTTCTGGTTCAGGAAGTTGCTTTAAAGTCTTCTTGGGAGAATGATTTGCATTCCTTCGCTATTGAAGGTATGGTCTTGCGGTTTGGGATTCAAAGTTAGTGCTCTGTGGATGTTGTACTCCTATCTTTTCAGGTCACCAGTGTTTCTGAGGAGATTTTTGTGAATTGTAGAAGGTTGGCAATGTTGTTGGTTGTCTAGACTGGTCTGGAAATGCTTCACATTTCTCTGCATTGATGTCTCTACTCCCGTGGCTTGGTGAATGTTTTCTCAACGCCTGTTCAGTGTCTTAGTTCTAGTTTCATGTAATGAGGTGGTTCACAAGTTGATTTGTAAATGCCACATCTTCTGTTCATGTGTTATGTTCTTCTTGGATGAAGTGATCTACTCCTATTTGATCTGCGGTGGCTATTGATGGCATGACAGTATGAAAGAAGTGTATGGAAGTATTGTTGGATGTTCATGAAACATCTCCATGTGATCTACATGTTGATTGGCCACTTTGGTGTTGCATTATGTCTTGAGTTGGCTTTATGGGTTATTTGTAGATATTTGGCCAATAGGGCTTTTTCTTTAGCTTACGTCATGTGCTTGGGGGTCTACGCCAACAATCAAAGGTGTTATGATAGATTTGAGTCTTGACCTATCCCATTTGGGACCACATCAAGTAATATTCGAAGAAAGCTTTTGAGATAACTGGTTATGTGCTTCACATTTTATCTACATGTTTCCTTTGATGCCAACTTAGATTGATATGTACCAATGTGTGAATTGTTTTGGATCACATTGGAAGATGCATTAAGTTTGTTTTTGTTCCTTAAGCGAAATCTTGCATCACCCAAAAATATTGTATTTTCATTATGTTTTAGTTTTTTTTAGTTGTTTTGGGGCCCATGACGACATATGCAATCTTTGGGATATTAAGAATTCTGAAACAACCAAAAATAATCACTTACTATTTTTAGTAAGTCAGCCTATTCGAGTTCCTATGGACACGAAAATTGACCCCAAGGAGCGGAATTGAAAAATAAAATTATTGGTGAAAGAATCATCTCAAAATCATGTACCGTTTGGAAGATATTAAATTTTTCATCTTGAGGAAATTCTCTAATGAAGTTTCAAACTCAAAATTGAGGATCTTAGAAGCCTCAGAATAGGGTGAAAAGTGTGGATCTTATAGATTTGGAAAAAGCATGTCATAGATATCTTCACAAGCTTTCCAACGATATATTACAATTGAAAATTTGGCGATCGGATCGAAAGTTATGACCTCGAGAAGTTGTATATAAAAAAATAAGATAAAAATCTTCTAGAGCAGTGAAATTTATGGCGCCAAAATAGGGTTACACCTTCTAGAATATTCTAAGGCAGTTACACTTCTAGTATACAGATGGAGAACATGGGTTACAAAAAGGGGGCTCCCGTAGTGCAGATTGTGGTTTTGGCTTGCAAATCTTTGTAATGAGAAGGCCCATGTGGTTGTAGTATGTTATTTTTTTGAGTATTGCAATTTCACTTCATCAAGATAATAGAAAGAAAGCATTTCTTTCTTCATTTCATGTTTAATTCTCTTGTTTAGTTGTGTGTGTGGTTTTGTAAGGGGAGTACCCTTCATCATCTATCTTTGAGATAGGACCGCATTATGTTTTGGTGGCCGACTTGTCAAATTCATTGATTATCTTCTTCCTGGATGACCTAATTAAAGTTTTGAAGTGTTATGGTGGATATAAATGCAAGATAATTTCGGATGCAATAGGATAGAGAAGTGTACAATTGCAAAAAAGATGTGTGTGGAATGTATTGAATATCCAACAGAGTTAGTGCTACATTGTGAAGAAGAAAGAATAGATGTGCCTTAATGCCTCAGTCAGCAGAGTGAATTGTTGAAAAAAGTTTGTAATTCTCTCATAAACTTTTTGTATCTTGCTCTAAGATAGTGAATCTCATCAGGTCCTTGTATCTTGCATATGGAGTTGTGTTTGCTTCAGTCCCACAAATCCTTTGTATCTTACGTTGAGGTTGTGTTCCTTAGTTTGCAAGTCCTTTTTGGTAGTGAGCCTTTATATTGTGAGTTAATTCTCACCATGGTTTCCCTCATTGTATTTTCCACATAAATTTGGTGTCATCTTATGGATGTGTGTTCGTGTCTCTTTTATCATTGTTGTTGTTCTAGTTAAGATTAGGATTGTTGTTAGTCTTTGAGTGTGTTCAATAATTGGTATCAAATCCAAGTTCCTCTGAAGAAGTATAACAACTTGAGGTAAAGATCCAAGATGGCACATGATGGTTCATACAAGGGTCTTAGGTTTGATGGGACTAATTATTCCTTCTAGAAATTGAGAATGGAAGAACACCTAAACTCCGTAGGGTTTGGTGTTTGGAAATCAGTCAAATATGGTTATACTACTCTTGCTACTCCTCCAACAAATCCTACTAAAATCAAATTATATGAATGCAGTGCCAAAGCTACGAATACTCTCTTATGTGGATTGGTTGATTCATAGCTTTTGAAGGTGATGAATTGCATCTCTACTGATGTCTGGGTAAAGCTTAGCAGTATCTATGAAGGTGATACTAAAGTGAAGCAAGCTAAGATGCAAATCTTTAAAAGTAGATTTGAGACTCTAAAAATGACAAAAATTGAAAACATTGCAAGTTGCATGCTTCGGGTACAAGAAGTTGTCTCTGGCATCATTGGTCTTGGTGGAGAAGTAAAAGAAAATGAGATTGTGAAGAAGGTTATGAGATCTCTCCCTAAATCTTATAGTCATAAGGTGTCTTCCATTAAAGAATCTAAAGACTTGGATCAATACTCTGTTGATGAAATGTTTTGTGCACTTATTGCCTTTGAGATGAGAGAGTTTGATTAAGATGTTCGAAAAAGGGAAGCTGCATTCAAAGCTAACAAAAAGATTGAAGATGATGCTGATCAAAATGATGACTATGATGAAGTTGAAGCAAAAATTTGTGAGAAGATTGAAGAAAGA
>VDFB02360673.1:0-10805 GCA_007258455.2 Sequoia sempervirens | reverse complement strand
TACTCAATTATTTCCTTTTCTAAGTATTCTACACATTGGGATGTAGGAATAGCATACATGATATGACCAAAACTGAGAGGGTAGGGAATTCCTACTTGATTTTTATCACTCAATAGAGTATGAGCGTTCTATAACTACCGAGAAAATTCTAGTATGATCATCTAGTCATTAGGGTACCAGGGCAGCTTGTAAGGCCTCTCAAAGAAGCCCTCTATTTTGATATAAGTAAACATCAGGAACTGTATAAACACGTACTTGAATCTGTGGATAAACACATGAGCACTATGCAAAACTCTTCTTTCAAAATCTCCCCCAAGAAGCCTGATGATGTGCCCAAGAAAGGCATCATTCACTCTATGATACTCCTTGAAATTTTGGTGCTATAGCTATGGGTGCCTATCATACACCTCCAATTCCCTTCGCAGAGTTTGAATCTAAGCAACGAACATGCCTTTGTAAGGGAACAGCTCAGCTAGGAGGTACACCAAATAAGAAGTCATATAAAACTGTGACATCTTCTTTACAACCATGAATTGATTGTGCAAATTGTCACTGATCATTTTTCACAGTGAAACTTGGTTTTTCCTCTGATGATCTCCTCAATAAATTAGAACATCCATTCTTGGAAATAGGCCATAGTGGGAATACCCATCACCCTACTTAAGAGACCATCACCAGGTCATGATAATCTTCATAGAAGTCACTTTAGAATTACTCTTGGGCACCTTGGCAGTGCCAGCCCTCTTTTCTTTCAACCAATGTTGGTTGATTAGCTTTTTGCATCTCAAGGGGTTGGCTTTCCACATCTTTTCTACATACCCCTTTTCTATCTCTTCCATAGGGTTGAAGGTAGGAATTTGAAATGTTTCACCTATGAACTTGGTAGACAAATCTTCCAACACCCTACCCTCATGATCAATGATTTTCCTGTTGCCTGCATGGTAGGCCTCCCTACACACCATTACTAGTTCAAGGGTGACAAGAGCATTAGGAAAGCTAGTTTCCTTGGCTAAACCACTCATTCAGATTCTTTTGGCATTTTTGGTGGTTGGGTTGATTATGACCCTTTGCCATAATTCATCAATGTCTATGTGGCCTAGGTTGGTATATGAGACCGTGTCCCAACCAGAAGTGACCTTGAAACTGATATCCTCCCCCTGGAATTGATATTTCATTTGGTCCTTGTCATCTTTCCCTCTTGGTACCTTAGTTGACATCTTCCCCTTTTCCTTCTCTGTGGTTTCTTCGGATGGTCCCACAACCGATTCCATAAATCCTGCAAATAGAGGTGTAGTAAGCATATTCATATGAAAAGTGAGGAAAGTGTTAGTGAAATCCTGCAAAATGAGGGTTTGATCAAGCAATACATCATCATAGATCATAATATTCATTAAAAGTTATCGTTCAACACTCATTTGGACCAATTATGAGAAAGTGGGCCCAGGGATGCAGGTTTCCCTGGGCTGGTAGCCATCAGGAGTGACTTGGAATGAAACAGTGCTAGGGGCACGGTGACCCGCAAGTGGCCATCTGCATCTAGACTTTTGTATTTGCATTTTGGGATTTATTCAAGTCATTAAGGCATTTGGGGCATTGTTCAATCAACTGCAAAGTCATCTAAAAGCATTTGATGGATTATTTTAGCCATGTAGGCATAAGGCATGCGAAGGCAAGATGCATCAAGGTTGTTTGCAGTCTTGGTAGTTAGGGACAACATTAAGGAGGAGGAAACCCACAAGGGAATCCCACATGGCAGAACTTGTAGGTGGTTCTGATGGATCTAGTTCGCTCCTCAAGGTTCAAGTGTTTCAGGGTCACACGGGTAGAGGGTTGCGGAAGGATGCTAGGAGAATGGCATTTGGGGATGGCAGAGATGAAGCAGCATCCTGTAACAGGTGACCCACATAGGTGGGTATGCAAAGGGGCCAAGATGCAAGGTCATTCGCTTGAGAAAGGCTAAATGGTGGAGAGGAACTTGGGTTCCAGTGTGTGGAAAGATAGAGGGGTATGGTCATTCACAAATGACATTTACATGATGGCGAGTTGCAGGCGACAACCCACAAAGAAATTTTTGCAAATCGGTTCACTTGGTCATTTGGATAAAGCTTGAGGGAAACGACATGATCAGGTTCCATAATGTGGACATACATGAGTTGCAATCCATTTCACAAATGACAAGGAGAAGGGGTTGGTCTGTGGATGAACTCACGCATGGTTCAACATGCAAAGAGGTTTATACTTGGGTTTTCTTCGAGCAGGTCTCAGAGGGTGATGAGGACTATGGTATTTGCAATGCAGGGAGATGAACAAAACTAGCTGCAAATGAAGGGTGCTAAGACAATGGCGACGGGGAGGTTAAAGTACACAAAGCAAGGCCCACAAGGGAAACTTTAGTGTTTGGTAGTTTAGCAGATGTGACACCAGCAAGATCCACATGCCAGGGTGATGGGGTGAGATAACTATCTAGGAACAATAGATAAGGGAGTGTTTCCCGCACGGAAGTCCACAAGAGTGGACCCATAGGGGCCCTTGGGTTCCTAGTCTTTACTTGGCTTTTCAACGATGACATCTGCCCACAAAGGCGGACCCACGAAGGGAGAAGGCCTCAGGCTTTACACCTGAAGTTTATAAGTTTGAACAATGACGAGGAGGGGTTCATGGGCTACAAGGGCATGAATGCCCTGGTGAAGAATGGTGATCAGTGGTTAAATTTTTGCAAGGTCCAAATAGGCTGGTTTCAAATGATTTTCTAAGTTTTCTCAAAATGGGTAAGCACGAAATTTGGTGTTTTAACTGCCGCTAAGAAGGTTTTGGGGTTTTTTCCTTAATATTTTAACAAATTCACAAAACCTATTAAAAAGAACGCATCTAGGGTAGTGACAATGAACTTACTTGAAGATCCCACAAAAAATAGCTAAGAATCCAATGAACACTCATTTGAAATCGACCAAAGCGTTGCACGGGCGTGGAGGTGACGAAGGTTGGCTGGAGCTTTGACAAGTTTCTGACTGAGAGAATGAAATGACCGACTGATCTTGCTATTTATAGGAGATTCCTCATTAATGACCCACATTAATTTCCTATATGATAGCTAGCAGGGTAGCTGGGCACAGTTTTCAAAAGCACCGACGGTGGGAAATTCAGAGTCCGTAGTGTGGAAGGGAGCTAGATGATCACCATTTGGAAGGTCTGCAAATGAGGTGGAAATGGAGGATTGGGGGCTCACCATGTGGGTAGATGTCCCAGGTTTTCCACTAGTGAAATGGCGAAGGTGAAATGGAATCTCACTAGGGGAAATCAGCAAGGGCGGACCTTCAACAGGAGAAGGACGTCAGTTTTGAAAGCAAAGAGAAAACTACCAATGGAGCTCTAGGAGCAAAAGACTTAGAAATTTTTTGGGTGGAAAATTTTGGTCAACTCAAGATGATAACTTTAGGACTCCTTGACCACTTGGAACTTCAAAACAAGGGGCACACAAAACAAGGAAAAGGAAACAAATGACCTGGTGAAGGCGAAAAGAGAGGGTCCCTGCTTTGAATGGGGCATGTGTGCTATAGGCACAAAAAATGGTGACTCTACTAGGAGAATACTCTAGAGAATTCTAAGGATGAAGATTAATTCATAATCCATAATCTCTAGCTTTGCAGACTAGAGACTAGTTTCCATTTGGTGAACAAAGAGACTTGAAGGAGGACAAGATCCTTAGCTAAATCAAATCACATGAGTATCTTAGAAGTGTGTGCATAGTGAGTTCAATCCCTTTCCTTAGAGACCATGAAAAACAAGCTTTAATCAGCCAAAGCAAGCTATATAGACCATCTAACCCCAAAAGTAACTTGGACATTGCCCCGCTGCCAGTCAAGCATCCATAGCCCCGACGGAGTTGTCATTGTGACTCGATGAACATTGCTCTATTGCCAGCTAAACATCCATAGCCCTGATAGAGTTGCTTGCACACCCACACATTTGCTTAATTTTAACACTTTCTTTCTTTTCTTTATGTTCTAATATTTTCTTTTGGCACTCTTTCTTTTGCTCAACTGCATAAGCATTGAAGCTTATTGTGGGTTTGGAATCGCAGTGGTCACTAGAGAAAACTTTGGATTTTCACCCACTAAGAACTCATGACAACCATCATACAATTCTTTAGAAATAATTTAATATGTGTTTCATGCATGATCTGAGATAAATATGAAAGGATTCAACCAAGGGTCATATTCTAGGTCAAGTTAGATTTTAAATAAGAAAATCACTCTCACATAAGCGATCAAAAATCAATAGTTAAGAGTGAATACTTATCTAGAGAACACACAAAAGTGAGTAGAAAAGTGAACTTTTCATCAAACTAAGCATGACCATCGCATCAAGAATAGAGGAGCACTCTTAGCAAAGCAAAGAATCTAGGAAGGCAAGAAAATGGAGCAAAAATGCAACAACGAAGCAAAGGAAACCTAGGCTAACCGATGTACAACTATATACAAATATGAGCTCAGAAGCTCAGGGGAGGAAATAATGCTTGAGATGTTGTATCTTCATGGGAAATAGGACATCCACTCCAGTGAAAGTCTTGAGGTGAAAGGAATTATCTCCCAAAATCTCAGAGATTTGAAAGGGTCCAAGCCAAAGCTTATTGAATTTTTCATGTCCCCCTTTCTTTTCGTGGGGCTTGTCCCAGCAAAGGACCAAATCAACAATCCTAAATGCCTTGAATTTGGCTTGATGATTGAACCATCTCTTAACCATACCCTAGTGTTTGGTGAAATTTTCAATTGTGCGGTCATAAACCTCTTCTAGGTGTAACAATTCAACTAAGTGAGCCTCTCGACAGTCTGCCTCCTCATAGTAAGTGTTGAGGAATTGGAGGGTGGGAATCTTCAAGTGGACAAGAAAGATGGGCTCCAAACCATAAACAAGGTGGAATGAGGAATCACCTAGGGAAGCCTTATGGTGGGTATGATCTGCCCAAAGGGAAAAACATAGCTGGGTGTGCCAATCTTTGGGGTTCCTATCAAGCAGATTCTTTATCAAAGTGATCAATTTTTTTATGTGGATTTAGCTAGGCCATTTCCTTTGGGATAATAATTGAACAAAAATTTAAGGGTGATTCCACAATCAAAGGCACAACTAGAAAATTTGAGCGAGGAAAAGGTAAGGCCATTGTCACACATGAGAGCATAAGGGAAACCAAAACGATTCAAAATAAAGCTTTCTAGGAAATTAACAACTACCTCTGTTGTGCATTGTCTACATGTTATTTCTTTTTTCCATCTAGTACAATAATCAAAGGCAATTAGAATTTACCTGTGACTTACAAAAGAGGGAGGGCTTACCAAACTAATGAATTTGAGACCACATTAGCAAATGACCTTACCTCCAAGACTGGTTGCAATAGGACAACAACGTTTTGTTCTCTAGTTGTAGGAATCAAGCACACATGATAGGTTCGAACGTGATTGTGTGCATCCTTAAACATTTTCAACCAATATTACTTAACCCACAAAATTTGGTGAGTGGTTGAATGGCCAATTCCATGACTAGTTCCAAATTTATCATGAAATTCTTTTAATATGCATGCTGCTTCCTCCTTCCCAAGGCATCTGAGGTAGACCCCTTCATGGTTTCTCTTATATAGTATAGACCCCTGCAACATGTAACTATTTCTTTTAGTTAGAGAGCATGCTTTTGGACTCCTTGTAGGCAAGGTAGGCACTTGTTATTCAATAGATAGTAGACAATGTTGTTATACCACTCCCTAGGGGAGACGTCTTCCAGTTGGTATCGTTGTACAGTGAGTTTGGGTCCTGCTTCTACCAATATTTAGCTATCATTCAGGTGAGGGCCTGTCCTCAAACCAATTTCATGGGATGAATCTCCATGTAATATTCCTACAACAGAGTAACCCATTTTTCTCTTCTTTCTCCTAATTCGTTCTACATCAGCAATGTCTTTACTGCCAGATCAGGCACAATGGCAAACACCTTGTTTCACGAAATGTAGTGTCTAAATTTTTTGACTCCTCTGACCAAGGAATATGCCTACTTTTCAATGTTCTGGTATCTTAACTCAACATCTTTTAGTGGGGTACTCATGAAAGCAATCAAGTGTTCACTTCCTTCATCATCTTTTGGAGTCAGTATGCTAACATATGAATGGTCTGAAGCAAATGAGTAGATGTAGAATGGCTTCAGGTAGTCTGAGCTGACCAGCACTGGTGCATCAAAAATCACTTTCTTTTATTTCCTCAAATACCTTCTTGGCTTCTAGAGTCCACTCAACTTTGGCATCCTATTTTAACATGGAATTAAGTGGCTTGACTATTTTAGCAAAGCCAGTGATGAATTTTCTGATGAAGATTATCTTTCCAAAGAAAGAATTAGTTCCTTCTTGCTGCCTGATAGTTGAATTTTCAGAATTGCTTGAATGTGTTCAGGATCTATTTAAATTACCTTATTTGAGATCACATGCCCAAGTAGCTTTCCTTCTGTAACTCCAAAGATACGCTTCTTCATATTCAAAGATATACAAAATTCTCTACATTTCTGGAAGACTTTGCATAAATTAAGAACATGATTACCTCACTTCTTTGAGAAAACTGTAAGGTCATCCATATAGATGATGATGTATTTTCCAATCAAATCCTTAAAGGCAATATCCATTGCATGTTGGAATGTTACGCCAACATTTATTAATCCGAATGGCATTCTCCTATATGTGAAGGTTCCCCACTTGGTGGTGAATGTTGTCTTATGTCTATCCTCGTATTGTACCATAACCTTATTATAACTAGGGTACCCATCCAAGAAAGACATAATTTGAGATCCATTAACTATCTACAACACTTCATCCAATGAGGGCACTGGGTAGTTGTCTTTCTTTGAAGATCTTTTCAAGTTGTAGAAATATACACACAATTTGATTTCTCTGTTCTTTTTCCTGACTAGAACCAAATTGGGCACCCACATGGAGTGCCTGACTAGAAATATGATTCTAGTGGATAGAAACATCTTGACTTCCTTTTAGATTATGGGCTCCAACAATGCATTGATGGGGCATTGTCGCTACTAGAATGGTCTCACATCTAGCTTGAGAGGGATGGTGTGTGTGATGATCGAGGTGCAATATGTCTTCAAGTCCTCGTAGCTCCAAATGACCACATCATGGTACTTTCTTAGGGAATCAATGATCCATTTCTTTTCTTCTATCATGGACACCTTGGCAATGAACACATTATTAACCTCTTCTTCATTCCCTATAGGTTGGACTAATGCTTCATACTCCGCTACATTGTTTTTACAATAAAATTGGAGTCTGTGAGCAGCAAAGTATTTCTTACCTGTGGGGTTGATGAGTTCAAACCCAACTCCTGCTCCTTGCTTGGAATTAGACCCATCGAAGTGCAAAGTCCAAAACTTAGAGGATTCTTTAACTCTAGGACCGATCATGCACACATTTTTCTTTGGTTGGAAATTGGTATCAACAACTTCTGGTGAAGGCACGAACCCAACATTGCTATGGTTAGACTGTCCCGTTGGGAGTTCTTCTTTTGGTGCAACTTGTCCTCTGATATGTTAAACCATTGATTAACAGAGACAAAATTCATATTATGAGTGGTCAACATTGTGTACCTGACACCAACTGGGTAATAGGAGCTCTTGAAATTCCATTCTTGCTCCTAAGTTGAGTTGATCTTGCACACATTTTTTAATAAATTCTTGGAATCCATATAATAATCCTAAATTTTCATCATCATAGGAGTCTTTGTCGTCATACTCAACTAGAATTTATGTGCTCTGAGGTGTGTAGGTTAATTCAGTAGGAGGGTTGCACAACACTAGGAATTCTCTAGTCATTTCCTCTTCTTGATACTTGAATTCTTCTTGATAAGTGATAGGATAGTAATTTCCCAGCTTTATTTCAGCCAACATGACCTCATTTGTATTGTTGTACTCTGTGATCATAAACTTCATGCACGGCTCCTGTTCAATACGAATCTAGTTTGGTAGCCCTTTCTATGGCATCCATAGGTGAGAAAATTCAGTCACAGCATATCCATTTAATACCCAGGTGAAGTCTCTCCCCAATATTATGACATACGTGTCAGAGATATCAACAACTTGAATGTCAATAACTTGTTGCACCCTCAGGTTAGCAAATATCTGCATAGGGGTCTGATTGATTTCACCAACTATATTCACCTCTATTTTATCTAGTTGGGTCACCTTTTTCCAGGAAGGGGTGGGGACTATTCCCAATGCTTTGCATACAACAAGCAACATAACATTAGTCGATGCTCCCAAATCGAGTAGATAGTTGTGCAAGTACTTTCCAAATATCCTGATAGTGGTCAAGAAAGGCGATGTTTATAAATTTCCTTGGAACAAGCCCATAGGTGTATCTGCTTGAGCTACTTGATTTTTATCTTTCTCATGGGACTTATCCTTGGTTGGCATTTGGTTTTTCTCTTTAGCTGGTTGCTTTCTCATTTTTTGATTTGAGGGTGCATCCATTTTCTTCCCTAAGATTTCTTTAATTACAGGCTCTTTCTGTGACTTATCAAAGGAGACTCTTTTGGTAGGTACCTCTTGTGTTTTCCTAAAAGGGGAAGTCCTGTTAATCATTCTAAAGAAAGCATTCATAACTGTTGGGACCCTTAAAACTTCAAAGGCCAACAGACTGATTTTGACCTTCTTAAATTCTTCAGCTACATATTCGGTCATTTTCTCAATTTCAACCTCAAAGGATTTACCTTGGGAGGAGCTAGTAGACTAGTTTTGAATTTGATTTGGCTGCTTATTCTTGTTGAAGTATTGAGTGGGAACATGGGGGTAATCTAGGTTGTTACTAGCGTTGGGGTCAGGTAGAGTGTTGAAGTTATTGGGTGGAATAGAAGTCATAAAAGGTCCTCCTACTTGTCGGATCCTCAAATTATAAGGAGTTTCTCTCTAGTGAAACATTTGGACTTCGTCCTCATGTGACTCCTCTTAATCTACTAGACCATTATCTATTGAAGTAAAAAGTTGAGATAGAGTGTCTTTGCTACTTACCTCTTTTTCTTCTTCATACTTTTAGGAAGCCATCTCCTTTTCAAGAATGTTTCTTTCACTTTGTGGGAAGGGAACTTGATTGACCATGGGCACAAAAGAGTCATACTATTTAGATAGGACTATGTCCCTACAACCAGCACCATCTATGACATTATGAACCTCCACTTGAAATTTTTTTGCAGTTGTCTGGAACTCAGGGCAATCCAATTTGAAGTGCCTATTTGTTTTGTGGATGCGACACCATCTAGGAAAAGTTGCCTCGGCTAGGTATACCCCACTTGTTTTTTTTCTATGTTAGTAGCTAGTCAAGAGGACTAGGAATGCCTCCATTGTTTGGCCTTGTATTCCATGTCTGATTCTATCTTTATGAAGGCCTAATTTCAAAGTTTTGATTGGAATTTTGTCCTCTTTCATATTTTTTTCTAGAGGAGGCACCGGCATCATGGTTGTCCTTGTTATCCCTATTGAGGTTAGCCTGGATACTTCTCTAGGAAGCTTGTAGCTGATTGTTCTCATTCCTTAAGTGTGTCATCTCTGTAGACATTTTCTTGATCATCTCTGTTAGTTCATCTATCCAATCCTTCTTTGTGTTGTTCGTCTATGATGCTTGGTTTTGGAGGAAGACTAGCTGCATTGCTATTTGGTTTCGTTGAACAAGAGGGAACTAGGATCCTTGCAGATATGTAGGAACTTGAGATAGTTGAGGATAGACCTGCTATTGCTGTGGCTATAAGTAGTGAGGCATGGGAGGTGCCTGATTCAATGGTTGTCTTGGATGGGGTACCAAGGGCATCTATGAAACTTGATTCATAATGGGTGTCTAATGTGCCAAGGCTTGGGTGAGTCCCTAAACTTGCATCAAATGAGAAAAAGGCCCAAGGAAGGCAGTGGACCAAAAATATTTTTCCCCAAATTAGTGCTTGCTATGATCACCTTAGCGTAGGCATCTACCAACTTAGTGGGCGGTGGGAACATTATTTTCACTAGTGTAGCAGTGAGGTTGTCTAGGGCAAAATAATAAACCATTTGAGCAGAAGCATCATCTACCACATATGGAGCTTGCAATATCATGTATGCACAATGAAACTGATAATTTAAGGAGCTAATTGGTTCGTTAACTTCCTGTCGAACATACATGAATTGCTAGTATAATTCTAAAGGGCTGGCTGGAATCTTATATTTCTACAAGGAGTTATTCAATAGGTCCTAAGAGGTGATGGATCTAGTTGGCAAGTTGATGTACTAGTAAAAGGCCTCTTCCTCCAAGGAATAAGGAAAGAGTCAGCAAGCCACGTCCTCATGATCTATTTTCATTACTTTCAATGCTATTTGAAAGATCTTGATATGTTCCTCTACTATCCTCTATGAATCATGAGGATTAAACTTTGTGCAAAATCCCTCTGGATTATTTGGAACATCATGATAATCATTGAAGGATAGAGGAGAAGGATTATTTCCAATCCAAGCCATGAAGGGAGGCAGAGGTGGTGCTTGTTGTGCAATAGTAATTTGAGGCTGCAAAGGAGCAATAGTGCTTGAGGTAGCTCCCTAGACTTGAAGGGCTGGGGCATGGGAAGCACCCTAGTTGTCAGAAGTGAGTAGCCAAAAGGTAGCTTGGGGTGGCTAAGAAGAGGGGTGGGTGTTGGAAAGGAAGGGTTGAGTATGGAGGTGAAGTGGATGGAGCAGATGAGGTTGATGAAGATGTTTCCCCTCTTTTGGCTCTCTTAGCCTTGGTTGGGGGAGGTAGCTCTTGGAATTCCC
>VDFB02360672.1:0-13909 GCA_007258455.2 Sequoia sempervirens | reverse complement strand
CTCTTTGCATTTTGTTTGAGTTTGTATTCTATAACATGTAGAAGCTCTCACAGTGGTGCAATCAAGGATGTTGTGGGAAATGAACTAGTAGAATCCGACTGCCTACCCACCAATTGTTTATATTTGAAATTCTCTAAAGCCTTTTCAATGAGTCCATTTTATGCATATCCTACATTCTTTGCATTCCATGAGACCATGTTTTTTGTAGAGCTTTCATCCAACCTAGTCGTTTCTTCTATCTACTCCCATTTGTGCATGTGTTTTCACCTAAAAAACACCATCAACCCCTCTTACATGAAATTCATATATCCATTTTATTAATGTTTTCTACTCTCATCCAAGGAAAAATTCTACCTCAAACTGCCTAAATATATTCCTTTATGGAGGTTGCAGTTCTAAACTTTTCTCTATGTTCTACCCTACATTTTTTTCTCCCAAAAAAAAGGCTTGTATTTGTAGAATGAGGGGTCACCCAAGGATTTAAAGTCTTCCAAACACCTCTTTTTTGTTGTAAATTGCACAATATCAACATCCATGAACAAGGGTGCCATATTTATTAATGGCACAAACATATATTTTGTTTCATCTATGCCATACTCATTAATGGCCTGACCTTCTCTATCAAGCATGTGCCTTCCTCTCATCCTCTCACAGTTAATTCCCACATGATAGGACCATAATGTAGATCCCATGCCTTAATAATTTGAGTGCATTGACTACTCTCTTTCTTTATTTTTCTATTTTTTCTCTTTTATTTTATTCTCTCTAATTTCCTCTTTGAATGCATCTAACAAGGATGTGAAATCCTTGGCCCCTTGGGATAAGTCATCTTGACTTATTATAAGCTTGCATCTATTAATTTCTTCATAATTTCAAGTTATTATCCAAGCTAATTTATTTTGAACCTCTTATCCTTGTCTCTCAAATGGTTCCCTTTTCCTTAATTTGGCCAATTTGAATGAGTTTTTATAGGATTCAAAAGGGTGCACATGTAAAATATACCCTAAAATGAGAATTTTCACTCAATCTTATCCTTATTTTCAATTTACAAGTAGATTTTTCTTAGGAGAGGTCAATATATATAGCATTAGGTACACACATTTACTAGTTAACCCCTCCAAAATACACCTTCTTATGTTCTTTTCATTTTAAGTTCATATACATTCATACTTACATCGTGAGGATATATATTAATACTCAAGGGGTGAATTCAAATCCATCAAGGGAGTTAGGAGATCTAGAAATCATCAAATGCTTAACCTTCTGCTATGCACTTTGATTTACCTTTTTATAGTTCATATATCAAATTTTCCATTTCCACCCATCAAGGGTTTCTTGGTTAAGACTAGTCATCCACTCTTAAGATCTTAAAAGTCCATTTAAGATATTGATAATATTTATGTACATACCAAGTGGCCATATTGGTTATGGTTGGTTGGTAGTGTAAGAAATCATAACCAAGAGTCAAGTGAGCCTCATAGTTCCAACATTTGAACCTTGTTGAGCTCTGATACCAATGTAAAAATCTCATCTCAAGCATAACAATATATATATATATTTAATTTCAATTCATGCAACAACAACCAACTTAACCAACCAACCATTTTCCATATAGATTAGAAGTGTTAATTTCAATAGCTCAATGTTCACCATGGTGGTATCAACTCATCATTACCAATTATATGCTTGCACAAGAGAGAGGAAAGGTCCCAAGGTTAAGGCATTTCGTAGACCTACAACCTAAGCCTTGAGGGTTCATAGTGACCCTGCCTATGTATCCCCTCATGGGAATCAAAGACACCGTAGTTCACCCCATAATGATAGAGGGACTTCAATCTCTCCTCTTTTATGAGATCTATTATCTCACCTTAACCCATACTATTAATTTAGTACATGTAATCTATTAACATAGTCAATTATAATATAATGATAATAACTTTCCATCAAGTGTTGGGTCCCTACGAATCATTACCAAGTTCATTAGTATACAAACATTTACAATATTCACAAGAGATCATTCATAACATAGCTAAAGGATTTCACACAATGGATGTCATGAGCATACTCCCAATAGACACAAGATGATTAGCTCATACACTGTACAAGTACAATAGTGAATGGTTCATACATAGATCATAAGTACCACAATTATTCTTATTTGTATATCACAATTACATTAGTCAATAGTTCCAACATATGTCGCAAACACATAGTGCCAAGATCCAACATACATCACATATACATAGTGATGAGCTCCCCCATACATCATAAATATGCAATAATGAGCTCCAACATACATCACAAATACATAGTGACAAGCTCCAACATGCATCATATATATGCAGCAATGAGCTCCAATGTACATCACATCCACAATGGCTAACACATGTCCATAAGCTCTAGATAAAAATAATATCGATGCATTGTGCACTACACCATGGGTTCTATCCTTTCCTCCAGTCTTTACACTATTGGACAACTAGGAAGAGGATTTGGTACATCCCATACTACACAATGGGTCTGTTATCAACCTCACAAGGCTAAGAATATAGGTTGACAACTATGAGACAATTCGGTGCATCCCATACTACATTGTGGGTCCATCCACCATCCCAAGGGTTTCCCCAAGTAGTGAACCTACCAAACCAATTGGATTCTAAATTCAATCACCTATAGGCCACCAACAACTAGTCTATCAACCTAGGAAGAAGTAGCTCCCAACATATACCACCTTATGACCTTAGTGGTATTATCAACTATCTTCTTCACAATCGGGTAATACTTGGTGTTGATCACTTTTGTGCTTATCATTGATAGCCAGTGAACCCTCTCAATACACAATTAGCCTTGTATTACCATTACCCACAAGGATGGTTCACTACCCGTGCAACTACTATGGACATATCATAACCAAGTTAGCTTGCTACCTTCACCTCCATGAACCAGGTGAATGCTGACTAATCCCTAGTAGTAGCCCAGACATTGGTCATTGGAATGGTCCAATGACTGTCACTGCTCAAATATCCTAGAAGTTCACTCTTGGATGGGCCATACAAAACATCAATCACAATCACAAGCAACAAATACACGGCCCTATACATAAGGATCAATAGATATAGAGTTGAATTACTCAAATACATAAAAGATACATGTAACCAATACAAGATGGACTTTTCCCAACATATACATATAATCAAATACCCATTATAAAGTAGTTAAATTTACTTCATTCTATTTAATAGAAAAAATTTGTGTGTTAAATATAAATTATTAAATTCCCTTAACTTGATCATACCCATTCAATAACCATTTTAGCCTCAAACTAAAGCTTATAGAGGAGGAAAGGTCGACCCATGTAGGAACAATCCCAACATCTGAGAGTTATCCCCCTAGACCCTCTTCCTACAGACTTGAGGTCATAGAGGCATCCTTCACTCAACGACTACCTACATTCTTGCTTCCAATCAATTCAAAGTCACATGTAGTTCTCATCATGAGGCTTCTCTCATTAATCATACACCTTGGTTCATGTACCCATGATTTCATAATCAATCACTTATCATTACTCAAGGGGGTGAAGTATAGTAAATAATATAGAAGGAAAACCTTACTAATCTTATAGACAAATCGTAATCCTCAATTTCTTAGGTTACTATTTCGTACCCCATAGAGTCCCTTTTACTAAGTCTCAATGATTAATAGTTCTTAACAATATATAAGGAAAGCCAACCTTATTTCCCTTTTAACGAGCCTATAAAAAGGAACTTTCATTCAAAATTCACATGATAGATTCAATACGGAGGTTCTTCTACTCAAGGGGTCAATATATATTTGTAATCATTTAAGGCCTTTACCAAACCAAATGTCATTCTTGAACATGACATGACTTATTATTGTATTAAGAAAGGAGGATAAAATGACATTAGAGGACCTTATTATGAATATTTCCCTTACAATATAATTTATGAAATGGTCACATAATATCTTTTTGAACCTTGAAATACATAACACATTGGTTATAAACCTACTTTAAGCATGATCAATGTTGGAACTTCGTACTTAAGAAAACTAATGTTACACTAATGGGATGATCATCATATGTCAATGTACAATCAATAAATTAATTACTTGTAATACTTTTACATCTAACACATTCCTAGTACATTTGTATGGTAATAGGTAATATAGTTAAGTATTTGATATTATACATATACATTTATAGTAGCTAGCATAGGATTTTATCTAGGTTTGAAGCAACATGGTGCTTACAAGTCAATTTCATGGCTTATGGCCACTTACAATCTTGAGGTCACTAGAAAGAGCTCAAGGTTCCATGATAAAAAGATTAGATGGATTTGACTTATACAGTTTGAGATATTTGTATATGTAAGAACTTATGAAAAGCAACAATAGGATCAAGAGACCAAAGATAGCACAAATGAGAGAGAGAAGATGAGAGAATATGATGATTGTATTTCCAATATGCATGAACATGTTCAATTACAAGTATGTAAAAGGATTGCTTATAAAGGCAAGCTAGGACACAATGAAGGGCCATGAATGAGACAAGTGTTACAATCATGTGCAGGTTAGGTAGAAAGAAATAATAGATAATTCCATGAAAGGTGGATCACCCACCTAAATTGGAATTATCATGCCATGAAAAGTGGAGATAAAAAATTGATAACTAGATCACACCACAAAGAGTGGGATTTCTCCTACACACACTTCCCTAAGTGTCCCTATCACATCTCTCAATATATGCACAAACCTAGATGCAAGATGTAAATAACTAGTTGTCACAAGTGCAAACTACAATGATATGCATTCCCTAAGTAAGCTTAAGTAAAGTGTAATAAGTAAAATACTTATTTACACCAACACCCCCCCTTAAGTGCAACTAGGGGAATGAAGACTCAAGCTAACTATGCAAGACAAGATGCAAGATAGGTTTTCACAACTAGGCCATGTTAGGAACCCATGTACAAATGTAATACAATCTCTCACAAGTGAGGAAAGGGGGAAAACCTCATGGGGAAAACTCCCCCTCAAAAGAGAGAAGAAAAAATAAATGGACAAATGGACAAGGAAAAAACCCAAAGATGAGGAAAAAGTCCCCCCCATGAAAGAGAATGGATTGTCAAGTGACTCCCCCTGACATATCCCTCACCCCCAAGAGAGCTCGCAATTGATGGTACTTACTCTTAGTAAAGGGTTCAAGGTGAATATCCTAACAACCTGCTCTACTTCTGTACAATAGCACATGTGAATGACCTAATCCTAAATCAACTCCTTGATGAAGTGTATATGAATCTCAATGTTCTTGGTCCTTTGATGTTGGACCGGATTCCTGGATATCACAATAGCATTTTGATTGTCACATAGAATGAGTGTCAGATGCAGAATGGAAAAACCAAACTCAAAAAGAATGTGTTGAAGCCAAATGGCCTCAATGGTGATAGTAACAACCCCCTATACTCAGCCTCTGTGAATGAAAGATAAATGGAATGCATGTTGCTTCTTGCTTTGCCATGAAATAGGTCCTGACCCATGATGGAATTTATACCCAGAGGTGGACTTGTGATCATCAAAATCACTAGCCCAATCTAAGTCAATATATCCTACCAAGTCAAGTTATGCACCTATTGCATAATGAATCCCATGTTTATGAGTACCTTATATGTAGTGCAAGATGTGTTTGGAAGCTTTCTAATGAATCTCATGTGGTTCCTACATAAAGTAGGAGACCATGCCAACTATAGAAGAGATTTTAGTTCATGTATGAGTCAAATAGATAATACTTCCAACAAGTTGATGATACAAAGTGGCATCAAAAAATGGAGTGGAGCACTTAGCCTAAAGCTTGACTCCTAAAAGAAATGGAGACAGAGTAGGCTTACAATAAGTTATGCAGAACTGTGAAAGAAGATCAAGAGCATACTTGGGCTATGAAAATGTAATCTCAATTGAAGACTATTGAATCTCAATGCCAAGAAAGTAGTGAAGAAGGCCCAAGTCGGTCATGGAAAATCTATCCTACAAAGCAGTTTTGACACTACTAATGATGGATGAGGTGCTCCCTATAATGATCAAGTCATCAACATAGAGCATAAGTATCAAATGTGCATCATCCTGCCTCAAGATGTAGACATTCTGATCCAAATGACACCTAGTGAATCCTGTGGAGAGAAGGAAGGAATCCATCTTGGCATACCAAGCTTGAGGGGCCTGCTTAAGGCCATAAAGGGACTTCCTCAACCTGCAAACCAATGAAGTATCTATTAGGGTTAGAGATGGCAGATATCTAACAATTAAATGCAGATCTATATAATAAACAAAGAAACTAAAACATGCACAGAATAAATCATAACACAGAGAATTTAACATGGTTCACCCAATCTGGGCTACATCCACCATACCACATCCATCCAATACTTTTATTATTCAATGTAAAACCTATTACAATCTTGCAAATAATTGTGTTTTTCATCATACAGCATCTGAACCCTTTTACCAAGCTTAGAAGCTTCCAGATTTTAGGGTTCTACAAAATCGGATTTTTCCTTTTTCATTGATTTTTCCCTTTTTTGGTGATCACGCGAAAAAGTAGGAAGAAAATTTTTCTCGGGGGCTGCCGCCCCCAAACCCTCACCTGGGGCCCAGCCCAACCCCGAACCTCGGCAAGGACAGGGGGCCGAGGTGTATAATACACCATGGGCTATACATTATAGCATGATCAGTTGCCACATACCAACAAAAGACCTAGATGAAACCCTGTGGCTACTCCATATAGATCTTCTCATTAAGATCCCCATGTAGAAAATCACTCTTAACATCCATTTGATGTACTTACAAACCATGTGAAGTAGCAATGGCAAGTGCCAGGTGAATGGAAGTCATCCTTGTGATAGGTGTAAAGGTCTCAGTGTAGTCAACTCCTGCAATCTGTGAGAAACCCTTTGCAACAAGTCATGCCTTATACTTATCAACACTCCCATCCACTACATATTTGGTCTGATAGATCCACTTGCATAAAACCATCTTTCTCCCCTTAGGGAGGGGGACTTAGAACTCCCAAATGTTTTTCCTCATCAAGGAACTATACTCTTCCTCCATAGCTTCATCCCATTCAAGAACCCCATAGGCTTCCTTAAATGATTATTGATCTAAAGCTAACACAATGAGAGCATGTGGAATAGGCTCATGCTAATGTTGTGACCTAGTCCTTTGAGTATCTGAAGGATCCCCAACAAGCATAATTGTTTCCTCAAGAGTCTGACAAGCCCAACGAGGTCTAATAGGGGTGGAAGGATGAGGCTCCTCAACTGGAAGTGGACCTTGCAAAGGTGTAACCTTGTGAGTTAGTGAGGAAGGAGAGCCATCATCATCTGAATCACTATCATCACTATCAACTGAGGAAGGAAGAAGAGAAGAGTCAAAGCTAGGTGAACTTTCCTCAACATGTACACTCCTCTCAAAGAAAATCTCATGAGTCTTAGGATCCATCAGTCTGTATGCCTTAACACCAACTATATATCCCACAAAGATACAAGGCCTACTTTGTGGCTCCAATTCCCTAGGTTTCTATAGAGGAATATGAGCCCATGCTATACTCCCAAACACGCTAAATTGTTTCACAATAGATTTCCTAGCCAACCAAGCTTCAAAAGGAGTGATACCCTTCAAAGATTTATGAGGAACCCAATTATGGATGTAAGTATCCCAAATAATTGCTTCTTCCCAAAAATTTGGACCAAGAGACCTAGCATGTATCATATAGCTTGCCATTTCCTTAAGGGTTATGTTTTTCCTTTCTGCAACACCATTATGTTGAAGTGTGTAGGCAACGGAATTTTGTAAGTCAATTCCCTCAAGTGTGCAAAATTCCTCAAGTTTATTGTTCACATACTCTTTTCCATTCTATGTATGAAGGATCTTGACTTGCTTCCCGAATTTCTTCTTAGCATGTCCTTTGAAGTTGAGAAAATTGTCAAATACTTCACTTTTGTGACAAAGGAAGTAGACCCAAGTGTATCATGAAAAATCATCCATGAAAGTGAGGAAATAATCATATTTTCAAAGGATAGCACTGTAAATGGGCCCACTACATCATTATGAACAAGCCAAAGAAGATCCAAGGCTCTCCAAGAGTTCCCTCTATCAAACTTCTCTTTGGGATGCTTGCCCCTGGAACATCCTAAACATACACCCTCAGAAAAACTGAGTTCAAAAATCCCTTTGAACATGTCCTTGGTGTGAAGTTGTTGTAGATAGTGGTAGTTGAGATGACCAAACCACTTAATCCATATCTTACTTTGTGAGTTTGAATGAGTAATCAATGTTGTAGAAGGAGCATGAGGTACCCAATGGGAGAATGAGTAAAGCCTTGCATTGTGATTTTCTCTACCTATTGCAACAAAAGTATCATTTTCAAGTTCCTTAACCACAACTGTGTTAGGAGTAAAATTCAACTTTCTTACCATCTCCATGATGTGTGATTTGGTAGATGGAGAGAAGATTGGTGCTCAAGTTTGGAACATAGAGCACACCCTCAAATTTTGCATCATCCATCTCAATTGCACCTCTCCCCTCAACTTCCACTTGTGTATTATCACCAATGAAGATGTGAGGTACTGAAGAAGACTCCAAGGAGGAAAATTTCCTCTTTGAAGAACACATGTGTTGAGTGGCCCTTGAATCAAGAATTCACTAATGTGATGAACCTATTGTTGCCATGAAAGCTTTCCCTTTTCCTTTAGACTAAGATGAAGTAGAAGTGGAAGGGGTTGAGTCCTTCTTCTTATAGGCATTAGGTTAATTGATGTTGTTCTTCTTGATGATCTTGGAAAACTCATCAATTTTCTTGGCATGCCAATGATGCTCCTTATGTCCAATCTTTTTACAATATGCACAAGTTGGTTTCTCCTTCTTGCTTGAGTTGTTCTTCTTTGAAGAAGATGATGATGAGCCTTGTTGTGGAGGAGTGGATTGTTTGTTCTCTACTTGTAGCTTTGGTGAAGATTTCTTTTGTCCTTTCCATTTTCCTTGCTTGTTGTTTCCATGATTGACCACCAATGCTTTTGAAGTTGAAGACTTGAGAATGCCCATTTTCATCAACTTATTTTTCTCAAGAATCAAAAGATCTGTGAGAGCCTCAAAAGATGGTGATGTGAAGTGTCTAATTGTCAATCACAGAGTCTGAAAACTTGAAACAAAGGTTGCATACTTGGCTAGAAGCTTTGCCAACAAGTTGAAGACCAATTGATCATCCTCTTTCTCAATACCACAATATTTTAGTTGTGCTCTTAGCTCATTTTCCTTAGTGACGCGGTCCTGAATGGTGCCAAAATTCTTGGGATCAAGGCTTAAGAGATCATTTCAAGCTTGTATCCCTCAAGATGAGGGCATTTGAAGTCAGACTACAAAATTGAAAACTTCATTGGTGAGGGGGGAATTTTTTTTAGAATGTTGATGTCATCACTGTTTCCATGATGACATCAACAAAATATGCGACAAAAATTGATGATTTTTTGCCTATCACCATGAGCTAGAGCTTAAACTTGATGGCTAAGTGGTCATCATCGGTCTTTGCACATCACAGAATCTTTACGGAATATGTTGGGAATCTTGCGTTAGTAAATTCATTGCACCCACTGACAAATATTTGACTACCATTTTGAAAAATGACTGTGGAAAACTTTAAAGTGGCTGGATTTTTAAGCCACAACCGATTTCTTTTGAAGGTCACTAGTTGTTAAAAATTCAACACTAAATTTTCTATATGAAGGTGCTGCCATTTTTTAAGGGCCTCACATCCACATGAATCTCTCTCATTGGGCCATGTGGTGGCCACAGAGAACCCCAAAGTACTGCAGTACTCTGCGGTACTGCAGACACAGTCTACAGGTACTGCATACCTTTAAAAAAAAAATGATTGTTTTTTTTATTTATAAAATTAAAAAAAAATTATAAAGAAATTTGTTGATACAAATTTAAAAATTTCAAAAAAATTCAATTAAGCCAAATTTTTGTAGAAAATAAGTTTTTTAGAACCATAGAAAAATTCAGAAAACTGAAAAAATGCCCAAATAGGCAATTTTTTTGAAATGGTGCTCCAGATGTCGGATTTAAATGGAAAAAAGGCTATCCTAATTGGAAACAACCTTTTGAATCTAAATTTGAGGTTAGATCTGGTCTAGGATGCACCAAAATATCACTTCTCATAATTTCCTCTTGACCACCTTTGCATGAACTAAAATCTCCCAACAATGGCTATGCATAGAACCTCCAACTACTCTAATACCATGTAAGAACTTATGAAAAGCAACAATAGGATCAAGAGACCAAAGATACCACAAATGAGAGAGAGAATATTGGAGAATATGATGATTGTATTCTCAATATGCATGAAGATGTTCAATTACAAGTATGTAAAAGGATTGCTTATAAAGGCAAGCTAGGACACAATGAAGGGCTATGAATGAGACAAGTGTAATAATCATGTGCAAGGTAGGTAGAAAGAAATAATAGATAATTCCATGAAATTTGGACCACCCACCTAAAGTGGAATTATCATGCCACAAAAAGTGGAGATAAAAAGGTGATAACTAGATCACAGCACAAAGAGTGGGATTTCTCCCACACAGACTTCCCTAAGTGTCCCTATCTCTCAATATATGCACAAACCTAGATCCAAGATGGAAACAACTATCACAAGTGCAAAGTACAATGATATGCATTCCCTAAGTAAGCTTAAGTAAAGTGTAATGAGTAAAATACTTATTTACACGAATAGTATATTATCAAATTGTGACTTCTAACTTACTTATATTGAGATACATGACATTAATATTCACTTATGTTTTTATCAAAAGAAGTATATCTAGTATATCTCACACACATAAATATGTACGTAGAATCCCCTTTTAATAACAATTGTTGAGTTATTATGAACCTTAATGCTTTGGTAGAAATCAAGCTAAGGCCACCAAATAGGTTGAATCTTTAATTACACAATTATTCTCTCTAAGAAAGATTGGGATATCATGTTTTTGGACTATTGGAGCTTGCATTTAAGATCATTGGCCCTATAAATGTAAGAATACAAAGATAGTCAATATTATCTGAGTTGCATAAGGTCTTCATCAATAACCAACTTTACCTTAGATAATATTTAAATTTCCATGTCTTATTTAGAATTGAGAGTAATTAGGAAATTTTATATTTCTACATGCAATGGGAATAAACAAATTCTGTAAGTCATGCATAGTAAATTAGGCATGTATTTGTCATGATATTTAATGCTTAGAAGGATTAAATAGTGATATTTATTGCAGATGTTTTCAACAGTGATTCAATAGAAGATGCTTGTCAAGGTTATGTTGGACATTACAACTTCAATCCTTTTTTGAGACTCTTTTAAATTATCCTTACTCTACCATTTGTAAGTTTTCTCAACATATATTTAGAATTTGAACTATAAAATGCATACTCACACTTTACACAATTGGTTATGCATTGACCATATAAATATAAACATATACGTACTTGTGTATAGAAACAATGTATATAGATCTAATTATATACCTACAAAAGTATGCACATAAAAAGAATCTAAGTGTGTTTTAGATTGCACTTTAGTGTGGGAGAAAATGTATGGCACTTGAGTTTGCAATGAAACTATTAAAGATGGATAGGGGAAAAATCATTACATTATGCATCCAAACTATAATTGTATATACACAAACTCAAAAAGTGGAGTTATATAATGTTTACAAATCATAATACCAACTACCCAGCCACAAATCTTTGTTCCTCTTTTCTTTTGTTTGCTTTTCCTGCTTCATTAATTTTCTCTTCAAGATATACAAAATGTTCCTTTTTGATGCCTTTGCTTCATTTCTTCCCCATTGCACCATCTTTCTCTCATGTTTTCATTCTTGCACTCCACACAATAGAGAAATCTGATGACAACTCATGTTTGACTTCCCCCCCACGCCATAATTTTCCTTCCTCTTCTAGTTGATTTCTCCTTCCCTCTCTTCACATCCCTCTATCCTATGTTCTTCTCCTTAATTCCTCTCACTTTGCATTTCCTCTAAGTGTGTATTTTGTAACATGTAGAAGCTCTCATAATGATGCAATCAGGGATGTTTTGGGAAATGACCTAGTAGAATCCGACTACCCACCAACCAATTGTTTTTGTTTGAAATTCTCTAAAGCCTTTTCAATGAATCCATTTTATGCATATCTTGCATTCTTTGCATTCCATGAGATCACGTTTTCTATAGAGCTTTCATCCAACTTAGACGTGCCTTCTCTCTACTCCCATTTGTGCATGTGTTTTCCCCTGAAAATCACCATCAACTTCCCCCCCTCCCCCCAACAATGAAGTTCACATATCCTTTTTATCAACGTTTGCTACTCTCATCTAGGGAAAAATTCTACCTCACGCTACCTAAAGGTGCGCCTTTATGGAGGTTGTGAATCCAAACTCTCCTTTGTGTCCTACCTTGCATTTTTTTCTCCCAAAAGAAAGGCTTGTATTTATAGAATGAGGGGTCACCTAGGGGTTTAAAGACTGTTAGACACCTCTTTTTCCTTGCGAATTACACAATTTCTACCATCCATGGACAGGGGTGCCATACTTATTAATGGTACAAACACTTGTTTTGTTTCATCCATGCCATGCTTATTAATGGCATGACATTCTTAATCAATTATGTGCCTTCCTCTCATCCTTTCACAATTAATTCCCAAACAATAGGACCATAATGCATCCCATGCCTTATTAATTTGAATGCATTGACTACACTCTTTTCTTTTTTTTCTATTGTTTCTTTAATTTATTTTATTCTCTCTAATTTCCTCCTTGAACACATCTCATAGCGATGTGACAATTTCTTGGATCACATTTGATGATCTATTATTATTTTTTATTATTTTTCAGCATACTGATTAGGTAATTGGAAATTGTTTCTAAAGATATTTAAATAACCACAATGGTCCCTTTGAAAATATGAATTAATTATTGAGTAGATATGAATGTAATGTCTCTTGTAAGTTTTATTTGCACAAATATGTGTAGATAGCTCTTTACATTAAAATCCTATGCATATTTCTCTCCTTTTTAAGTTTTAATTATGTTTCCCAATCAGATAGGCACTTTTCTTAAGTGATTGAATCATGAAATAATTTATTAAATCACATTCTCTATGTTCCCTATTAGGTAGGTGTAGTATACTCTAAAGCACTAGCATCTTGGATACTTTAGAGATATTAATTTTTTTCCATAATTTGAGATATTGTGTCAAAATATCAATATAAAGCTATGTTTTTATGGATTCCCATGTTGCACATGCTATATAAAAGTTTAAGGGATTTAAGTCAAGGAATACAAATTTACATTCATTCTTGGTTCCGTATGTAACTTATTGATACCATCTTATTATTTTCTTATAGATATTTAATATCAACACATGATACATTTAATACTAAGTTTACATATAATATATGCATTGAGACTTATTTAGACATCTACAAGAACATTGATACATATTCATATAGTCTTCTCATTATTTTTATTGTATAGTTTTAAATTTAACATATCAAGAAGATAAAACAAAACAATACTACATATTGCAACATCTTAGTAAAGTAAAATTATAATAATAGATTATAATTGTGGCCATTTGTATCATCAAATCACTTCATAATATATATGTAATATTTTTCAACAATTTTTTTTTTTTCCTATTTAACAATACTGTATATACTAAAGTTAAAATTATAATTAAGATTTAAATATAATAGAATATAAAGTTCTTGAATTTAATATTAGAACCCAATTTTATTTTCTATATTTTTACTTTAAAATAGTAATTTGTAAATTCAACATGTTCCTAGAACA
>VDFB02360671.1:0-123217 GCA_007258455.2 Sequoia sempervirens | reverse complement strand
TAGTTAGGGTAAAAATTTAGGGGAAATGCATAAACAAATTAAAATGAAACCCTAACAATGCACAATGAAGCATGAGACAACATGAAAATCAAAATAATAAACACAAACGCAAACCGATCTCCATACTATGCTCGATTTATCTCCATTGCTCTTCTCCACCTCACATGAGAACGAAAGATTTTGAAGGTTTGATTGTTGATTGCTCAATTTCATAGCATGACGATAAGATGTAGATGATAGAAGAAAAATAGATAGATGAAAGATGAGAAGATTGAAGGAAATTTCAGCAGAGTGTGGATAGTAGAAGAAAATGGCCCCAAATGAGAATATAAGAGCCAAATTTATAGACTTTCGAATGAGAAGATGAGTTAGAAGGGAAACTTGCATTTAAAAGTGAGTGAGGAAAATGAAGTTAAGTAAAAAAGAAAATGGAAGCTTTCATTTACACTCAAATCATTCCATTTGAAACTCAAATGAGCATCATAGAAAACTATGAAAAAAACTATGACAAACTAGAGAGAAAATGGAAAAGGGAGAAATGAGGTGGAATTAATAATTCAAAATTCTTAATTCCACTCATTTCCTAATTAGACAATTTATAAACTAATAAATTGTGAGAAGAAAGGAATAAATAAATATTTATTTATTTATTCAAAAAGGGGGATATGTTAGTGAAAGGGGATTAAATAATTATTTAATTATTCATCCTAGGGAAGAATGATCAAAATGATTCAAAACTCCAACCCTAATGTTGAATTATGTCCCAACAGTGATTGATAAAGACAATTAATCGGAAAACATGACAAAATTAATGACAACTGACCAAAGTTGATTGAAATTGAGTGAAAATGATAAGGAGATAAAAAAGACCTAGGATTTGATGATGATTTGATAAGAATAAGAAATTGGTAACAATAAGAGATGAAAATCATGATTAAAATTGATTGAAAATGATTGAAAAATAGGTTGATAATTAATGACTAATTAATTATCAACAAAGGTTGATTTAGGACAGATTGATCAAATAATAAAATTTCCGACCATGATGATTCAAGACCAAATGTGATTGAACAAGTTTGTTAGGGTTGGAAAGGAGTCAAAAGGAATGGAATGAAAGAAGAAGAATGACACAATGTTACAAATGATAAACATAAAATTCAACATATAAAAAATGTTAAAATTAGGTTTTGTGACACAAGCATAAACCAATTTTGAGTGTCTACAATATATATATATATATATATATATATATATATATATATATATATATATATATATATATATATATATATATATATATATATATATATATATATATATATATATATATATATATATATATATATATATATATATATATATATATATATATATATATACAAAGAACATTTTTATATTTAAAAAATACTATTTACATGAGGAGTTATTGAAACATCAAGTTTTCAGATAATTTTATCTTTTTATAAATTGGCCTCAAAGTGGTGCTACATTATCATTTAGCCAACAATTTTAGTTGGAAAAGTTATGGAAATATCTAACTTAGCTAGAATGAATCCTACTAGATCATATGTTTGACCAAAATTGATTTTTAGTTAGAAATACTTAAATTCACTTGTGTTGATAAGTTGGTCGAAAGTGTGACACAACTTTGTGCTTTTACCCTTGTTTATTGGGCTTAGTGTGTAGAATTGAAAGACATGCCTCTTGGAAGTGGAATCTTGTCAATCTAGGCTAAGCCTCTAAAAACTTTATATCTTAGAGAAGTGAAGGTGGAGAGTGGGTTACCATCTATTCCTGACTATTTGGCATTATTCCTTTTCATCTAAAAAGTAAGCCTCACTTACCCTTGTGGTATATCTAGAGGATACCCATAGTTGAGCTTGTAAATCCTAATCAAAACTTATTGGCCGTGTCCACTTGCGTAGGCTTGTTAATGTGTCTTGCGTGTTTTAATGTTTAGATCACCATCTCCACTTGAAATTGAAGGGGAGATACCCATTCAAAATTGAGGCTAGGAAATTGTCTGTCATTAAATCTTTGTGTGTTTCTAATCTTTGAACAAATTACAAAAAAAAAAATCATTAAAAATTAAAACATTCCAAAATAAAGCAAAAATCAAAAGTAAAATATTAAACTATCATAAGTATCAAACTATCAATTAAGTAGAGCTTAAATAGGTCTTTTATTGACATTTTCTTATTGTCCTTGATATTATTTGAAAAGAAGACAACATTTGGTATCTTGTTGTATCATTGTTAAAATTTATCAAAGTTCAAATTGGATCTCTTATCTTTTATCGTTATCATATCATATCAAGTTTGCTTGGACTCCCAAGTCCAGTTTAAGCGTAATTTATCAATATCAATATTTATCATCTTACTTGGACTCATAAGTCTAGTTCAAGTGGGATGTATCAATTTTATCTATTAACATCATTATCTTCATTGGGAGATCTAACTTAACTTTGGTCTATTTTGGTTTTGAGAAACAAGCATCAAAATTGTTGAAAGAAAATATTATTTTATGTAAGGTCTTATATTGCATATGCCAATTACATGATCTCAATATAATAAAAACATGAAATCTCATAAAAAAGAGTTAAACATTCTAAAAAGCATGTGTGGTGGTCAACATGAACAATGAGCATATTTGAACCCATCCTTTTCTCATGATGATCCTTTAAAGGTCCCTTATATGAAAGATGGTCAAGGACCCACATACGAAGATCTTATAGAATTTGAGCAAGAACCTAGAGCAATGGAAATTATGGAAATGTTATTTGAGAAAAATATTGTTCACTATCTCCAATTGTTGGATCAAAAGGTGTTAAAATACCTGCCAACCTGATCAAGGAGGTAGATCTCACTAATCGTGAAGTGTTGACATAAATTATTCAATAAAACCCAATGCAAACATCAAGGGAAAAGGTGGTTGCTAATTTCACATACTCACCACCACCTCCACCTAACACATCAAAAGGTTAATGGAGTACTTATTAAGAGACACATCAAGATCCATTTCCACTTGAACAATCATCTATCTTTGTTGGATCTTATTTAAATATGGGTAGTGTAAGCATGCAACATATGCCCTTTCCACCAACTCAACCCCAACAACATTATATTCCTCTAATAAAAACTTAATAACACCACATTCCCTTGAGTAAACCTTAATAATATTACACTCATACAATTGTACCCCCATCAACATCTACAAATGACTTGACTCAAAAAATTCAAGATCTCCAAAACAAGATGACAAACATGGAAATGTGAAACATTAATACTAAGAAGAGCTATACATTGGAAGACATATGTCCCTATCCTTTTGAAAAGTCTTTGAACATCATTCCTTTTTCTCAAAACTTTGAAATGCCTATATTTTACAAATACAAAGGAAAAGGTGATCCAAGGGAACACAAGGGAATTTTACATAGCATGTCTAGAGGTCTCCTATAATGATACATATCTAATGCTCCTCTTTCCTAGAAGCCTAGGAGATCAAGCTATTGAATGGTTTTCACATTTACCTCATGGGAATGATACCTTTCATGAATTGTTAGAAAAATTCATTGCATATTTTTCATATAACGTCGAACACAAAATATCCATGATTGATCTATGTAATAGAAAAAAATTGAGGGAGAATCCTTTGTGTCCTTTTTACAATGGTGGAGAAACATGGTGTAGTGTCAAAAAATGTCGTCATGTACATTTTCACACTTAATCTGGGAATAATTAATGATAAATTCAACTTAATGTCACCTTGATCTAGTGTTGTGAGGTGTTTTACACATCCACATTAGGTCTTGGCCCCTTTTAAAGCTAAATTAACTTAACTCTACCTTAATATAATGTTGTAAAGCATACTTATTTACGCCTTCACATTAAATTTAGGAGGCTTGTATACTAAATGGAACTAATCTAGTGTTGTAATGTTTTATTGCAATGTTTTAGATTTAGGGCCCTTTTAAACTAAATAGACCCAAATTTGCCTTAATTTAATGTTATAAAATGTATTTATTTACACTTTCACATTGGATTTTGGGCTCCCTTTCATTTATGACCTTAATATAGGCCCTAAGACCCTATATTATGCATCCCAAGGCATATTTCAATCAAAAAATTGACAAAATCAATAAATAAGTTTAATTTACACACTCCTCGACACTTTAGCAATCAAAATAGGCCCTATGGGACCCATTCACCACTTTGAGCGAATGAGTCCAATCTAGGTGGGACCCATTCACCCAGATTAGCGAATGAGTCCCATTTGGCCTATTTTCAAGGTTTTGAGTGGGAAAAATTGGGTTTTAAGTTTAAATTTTATGTATGTCGGCCTTTGGGATCTAATACATGGGATATTAGATGGATTTCCTATATAAATGAGCTTTCAAATTATTATTTCACATAAGCATTCATGATATCAAGTCAAGCATTCTAAGACTTCACAATATCATCTAGAGAGCATTCAAGATCATTTTTTAAGGCATTCAAGGGAAGAATTCTTCATCAATTGTTGCAGTAATTCAAGATCCATCATCATGTCAAGCATATTAAACATCAAGCGTGTTATTGAGTTAGTGTTGTGATGTAGCATTGAAGATCCAAGATCAAGCATTGTTCTACACCTATTGTCAAGATCACGATCTACATCCTTCATGGTCATTTCATGTTGAGTTGCAGATTTACAAGACATCATTTACAAGGAATCCTTCAAAGTATTATTGTCTATAATTCATGTTCTTTGTTTCATGTTTCATGCCTTCATTTCATTGTCTCATCATTTGGTTTAATTACCTACAAGGGGTTTGACCAAGGAAAACCCCTATTCCCTAACAATCAACACACACTCTCTCTCTCTTTGTGTGATTGCAGATCTAGGTGCTTTGAAGACTTGAAGGATCATTGAAGATTAGGTTACAAGCTTGGAGATTTTTTTTGGAATTGTCTCCTCAGTTACAAGGTTGTAACCTTTTCCAAAAATTCACCTACAACCCCAAAATTAGGGTTTCAGATCCAAAAATAAGGAGGAACAAAAAGAGAAGACATTGAAGGTTAGATTCATATTTTAAAGCTCCAAAAAACCCTAACTGGAATCATTCATTACTTTTGGGGAATGAGTCCCAGTTTAGGTAAATTTGGAGATTCTTACAGTTTTGGATACCCTTTTTCCAGAAACTTGTTCCTGTATAGAAACCCTGATCTGGTACTAATTTTCCTAGAATGGTGAATGAGTCCTAGTAGGCCTAAATTTTAGGATTTGTAGCATTTCCAATCTTCATTCAAGCCTCTACAAATTTCTAGGTGCACACTTTTGATTTCACAACTTTCTGTTATGATTTATATGCATTTCTAGGTCATTTTGTAAGTCATTGCGTTGTATTAGGATTTAGTCTTACAACTTACATTGCATTTGTCTTTTCAAGTTCTTACTTGGTGGTGAACCCCTCATTAGTTTACAATCAGCCCCTAGGAAAACTCTATTGTCAGATCTCTTTCCCCTTTCTTCATTGGTTTGAGATCTCTAGGGAATCCTTGAATGTTAGTTGGAGAAAAGTGGTGTTCTATGTCCTAAACCATAAAGCATCCATTTTTCAACTAATCACATGACAAACAAGTTCTCTTATCCTATCCTTTAAAAGCAATTTTTTCACATTTTCACCCAAAATCTAAACAAAAAATTAACATTCCACTTAAGAATTCAATGTGATAGTACCTTTGATGAGTTCATTGAAAAGGGAATGAAAATTGAAAGAGATTTCATTGATGAGGTTCTTGTGAAAAATTATAAAGATCATAAGGATAACCCTTCAACATCTAAAGAAAAGCCAAGAATTTAGAAAAACAACAAGAACATTGTCAATGATGGTGTGGTAGATGCAAAAAAAATTAAAAATGTTCAACCTACCCTACAGTTGGTAGCAAAAAACCCTCAAAGCAATCAAGGTGGTAGAAGACCACCTAGGAAAAGTAATGCTCCTAAAAGATAATACACTCCTTTAGGTGAATCTCTTGAATCTGCATTACAAAATTTAGTTCAAGCTAAACTTATCACCTTACTAGTGTTGCAAGGTGTGAGCCTTTGGTCTCCTTGTGCTGTGTAGCGTAGTTCTTGGGTTTGTGACATGGATTAACCATGTCCTTGGATTCATCAACTCGATCTTTCGGTGCAACTGCAACCGTTTATGCAACAACCAAAAGTAAGAAATCTAGAACCAATAATTAAATCTCCATGGTACAAAGAAAATGACTATTGTGAGTACCATAGGATCAAAGGACATAAGACTTATCATTGTTACAAGTTGAAAAATATTATTCAAGATCTTATAGATCAAGGTTATGTTGGCATAGAAAATCAGCCTACAACTAATGATGATCTTAATATATTCAAGAATCCTATCCTCGATCATGGGAAAGGTGAGCTTTCAAATAAAAATAGTAATCCTAAAGAAGCCAATTATACTGCCATGTCTTATGATTACACCATAGCTCATCTAGGGGAGTCCGTTCATCACATATCCACCTTAGGACCTTTAAACAAAAATCTTGAATGTGTAGTAACTACATGTAGGGGTAGACCCATCCTTCAAGGAGATCAATTCATGCCTTCTAAATACGATTATAACCTCTTGGATCATCTCAAGAAAATCCCAACATAAATATCCATTCTAGAGATTTTAAAAATATCCCTCATACATAAGTGTTGGGAAAATATGTCTCAACATTGTAGTTACATAAGGTACTATTGATTTATAAAGTACTGTTGATACATCTGTGATAGGGGGAATGAGAGGTTTCCCCCTGTGAGGGGTCTAGGGGTAGCGCACTCGAAAGGAAAATTTTATTTATATTTTATTATTATAAATTTGGATCATTCATCATTATGCCTTAGATTTGATGATCGATATTTTATTATCTTGACTTGCCCTAGAAGACAACCCTATTTTATGAGGGAATTATATTATGTCTATGTATTGTGATATATTTTGAGAGTCTGATAGCGGTCGTGTTTCCTCTAGATCTTTGGTTGGTGATACTCTTGTGAGAAGCTTGCTCTGCAAGTATATTGTAATATTTTTGATTCTTGAATAATTATTAGGTGGATTTTGGAGTGTGGGGTTTTTCTCTCGAAAGGGTTTTCCCCACGTAAATCATTATGTTGTGGTATGCATGATATTCATGTTTATTTCTGTTTAATTTTCTATAATTGTTAAATATTTGTAAAATATTTGTATTATTCTCCCCTTAAGATTAGTGTAGGAAGTTGTTCTACCACCTTAGCTTCCTTACAAGTGGTATCAGAGCCTGATCACCTTTGGTTTTAGTTGTGGGTTGTTGGGTTTTTTAAACTAATCTAGATTTGAGTGGGATCTTGTGCAAAAGATGCTTTGTGATCTTGTTGTAGGAATCTTCAGATGGCTAGTTCATCAAGGAAAACAAAGGTGGATTATTTTTTTGGAAATAATTTTGAAATGTGGAAGTTGAAGATGGAGGATTTGTTGATAAATCAAGATCTATGGGATTTTGTTGATGAGAATGTTTCAAGGCCTATAGATCCTACTCAGGTTGCTCAATATGATGTTATGGATTATAAATCCAAGGGTCTAATCAGATTGTGCTTGGAAAAATCTATTTTAATCAATGTCCATGAAGAGACCTCTACACAAAAACTATGGAAGAAGCTTGGTGAGATGTACCAAGCAAAATATTTAGTGAACAAGATTTTCTTGAGGAAGAAATTGTATTCCTTAAGAATGGAAGAGGGTGGATGAATTACAGACCACCTGGAAGCATTCAATATGTTGGCTCAATTAGCATTAGTTGGTGTCAAAATTGACGAGGAGGAGAAATGTTAAATCTTGCTTTGTTCTTTGCCTGATTCGTGGGATTATCTTATTATGGATATTGGGAGTACTTCTGTCATATTGAAGATTGAATATGTGGTGGGTTCATTTTTTTCTGAAGAGATGAGGAGAAAGGTATCCATCAATACCAAGGAAGCCTTAAGTGTTTGTGGAAGACCTAAGGAAAAAGGAAAGAAGAATGAGAAGCGTGATAAATCCAAGTCCAAGGGGAGATCCAAATCTCTTGGAAAGTCCAAAGTTATTTGTTGGAACTATGGTAAGCCTAGACATGTTCGTAAGGACTGCAAAGAAGAAAAGAAGAAGAAAAAGAAGAAATTTGATTATGACTATGAGTCTCAGAAGGAAGATGGTGATGCATTCATTTCAACTTTTGAAACTTGTGCAGGTAATGATGCATGGTTAATTGAATTAGGCGGATCTTTCCATATGACCTTTAATAGAGATTGGTTTTCTAAATATGAATAATTTGATGGAGGTGAGGTGTACTTGGGTGATGGTTCTTATTTAAACATTGTTGGCCATGGTAAAGTTAAAATCAAGTTTCCTGATGGTAGAATAAAAAGGATTAATGGTGTGTTGCATATCCTTTGTTTAGCATGAAATTTGTTATCTATGATCAAAATAATAGATGTAGGTGTGCAAGTAGTATTTTATGATGCAGGATGCAAGATGGTCAGAGGTGATACATATGGTGATTGCTAGAGGTGTCAGATATGGCACATCATATAAGCTTGATGCATGCATAGTTGAGTGCAATAATACTTTTGTGAAAAGAAAGTCTGTGGAAGAAATGAGAGTTTCACCTTCAATAGATGGTCATGGATTTTGGGTACCCAAGGGTGGTCTTTCTTCTGAATCAAAGTTACTTGTAGAGAAAACTATGTTATGGCACTAGAGACTAGGCCACATTGGAGAAAAGGGTCTAAGGACCTTGAAAAATAAAAATCTTGTTAAAGGTATGTCTAATTGTAATTTTGAATTTGATTTTGTGAGCATTGCATTTATGGAAAACAAAACCATGTTCAGTTTTACTCAAGTTCTCATAAATCTTGTGGTGTATTGGATCTTATTCATTTTGATGTGTTTGGTTCTGTAGATGTTCCTTCAATTGGAAAATCCACATATTATGTTTCATTTATTGATGATTATAGTAGGACATGGGTATATTTTATAAAGAGTAAATCTGAAGTTTTCAATCGATTTAAAGAATTTAAAGCAATGGTTGAGTTATAGAATGGAAATAAAATAAAATGTTTGAGGACTGATAACGATGATGAATTTTTCTCTAGTTATTTTGATAGATTTTGTAAATATTGTGGTATTCATAGATATAAGACAAATCTGTATTCTCCACAATAGAATGGTATTGCAAAAAGAATGAACATGACATTCATGGAGAAGGCTAGGAGTATGTTGAGTGGTGTTGGTCTAGAACAAAGGTTTTGGGATGAAGCTGTTGCCACTACTTGCTACCTAATTAACAGGTCTCCTACATCAACTCTTGTTGATAAGATGCCTATAGAGGCATGGTTGGGTCACAAACCTTCATTAAGAAATCTTAAATTTTTTGATTGCAAGGCATATGCACATGTGCCAAAGGAGAAGTGAACAAAGTTGGAGAATGAGGCTGTGAAATGTATCTTCATTGGATATAATTATGGTGTGAAAGGATACAAGCTTTGGGATCCTATTGCATAGAAGGTTGTTGGAATAGGTGCCTCAATTCTTACTGGCATGTAACTCTTGAAGGGAAAAGTCACTGTGACATTATTGATGTCTGGCCGACTAGCTGTTCTGAATCCTTTTGAAATGTTCATGTCACCGAGACAATGCTGCTGTCTCGCCGACTGGTCCTATCACTATGACATGGAGACTCGGTAAGATCTCTTGCCAACTATTGTTTCTCTCACTGATGGTTATTCATTCATAGTTATCGGGGAGACTTGGGCGAAAGGTTTATTGTCAGTATAAGTCTTACAGATATGAAATGTCTTGCTGACAAAGGTTGCTATTGGGTGTCTAGCGGATACCGACGAGAGTCATTGGTGTAACAAAAAGACTTTGGTATGAAGTCTTGGTGACTTGGAGAGTCTCGTCCATAATAAAAGGTCTTTGATATGACTTGAAGACTTCGGTATGAAGTCTTGGTGAACTGTGATGGTCTCACCAATGGGTGTGTGACTTCAAAGTAACACATGAAGGCTTGGTGTGAGGTCTTGGTGAAAGACGATTGTCTCATAGAATGGAATACTCACGACGGCATGACTTGACGACTTTGGTATGAAGTCTTGGTGAACTGTGGTAGTCTTGCCGATGGCAATTTTGAGATCGATGTGACTTGTGAGCATCGGTATGAGTCTTTCCGATGAGGAAACTCTTGTTGATAGAAATGAAATGGATATCGTTGGATTTGGTATGACTCATGGTGTTCACTATATCGTCTTGCCGACTATTGGAACCTACATCGATATCGAATGCTAGCTATGTTGGCATTGGGGAGACACAGTTAGTGTCTCACCAACATGCCAACACAGGTTGAATGCCCTTGAATATTTGAATTTCCTATGTGGTGTCTCATGGACCAATCAGAGGAAGCAAAATTCAAATAGTTGGTAGTTTGATTTTTGCAACAGCTACGACACTGGAGCTGAACTGTATGCAAAGAAAAATCTGCAATGGGATGAAAACTTTCTACAATGGGTAATGGCGGATAAGGATGAACAGAGGTTAAAAATTAGAATGTGATAAGATTTAAAGGAGAGCATTCTAAGTTGGAGATACATTGAATCTATGAGAGCATTTCTATAACAGGAAGAACAGTAAATAAAGAAACTGTAAAACTGATACTAGAGAGTTGTGTCTTTGCATTGTATGTAATTTGCTGATTATTGAAATACAAAGAGATTCAACTTGGTGTTGTGGGTTTTTTTTCCCAAAAGGGTTTCCCACGTAAATCTGGTGTTTATTTGTCATTGAGTATCTTCTCTATTTCTGTAAATCTTTCATGTGTGTCTTAATTAGTTTGTAATTTGGAAATTAAAAGTACTAGATGCATTCTTCCCTATGGTTTTGATGTTAGGAAAGTTGCTTTTGCACCATTTCTTTCCTTACAAGTGGTATCAAAGCCTGGCCAGTTGTGTTATCCTTGTGAGTGGGTTGGGTTTTTTGTGTCAATACTTTTTTAGTGGGAGTTTGATAGAGGTCTGATAATTTAATTACAGATTAAGATGGTGAGCACATCTAGAAAGATGGAAATAGAGAAATTCAATGGTATTAATTTTGAGTTGTGGAAACTCAAAATGGAAGATTTGTTAGTGGATCGTGATTTGTGGCTTGTTGTGTCTAGAATGATGCCTCAAGGCATGAAGCAAGAGGATTGGGACCTTGCAGATAGAAATTCTAAGGGGTTGATAAGGCTCTGTTTAGCAGACTCTATTCTTTTGAATGTGCATGAAGAAAAAACTGCATCTTCCTTGTGGAAAAGACTGGCATCTATTTATCAGGGCAAGTCCTTGGTGAACAAATTGTTCTTGAGGAAGAAGATGTACTCTTTGAGAATGTAGGAGGGAGGATCTGTTGCTGATCATTTGAATGCATTCAACATGCTGATTGCTTAGTTAACATTTGTTGGTGTGAAGATTGAAGATGAAGATTGCTGCATGCTGCTGCTATGTTCTTTGCCAGATTCTTAGGATCACTTGGTGATGGCTATTGGGAGTACGACATCCACTTTCAAGATGGAAGATGTTGTTGCTTCTTTGTTGTCAGAAGAGATGAGAAGGAAATCTTCTGAGATGGTGAAGGAGGCTCTAGTTATTAGAGGAAGATCGAAAGAAAAAGGAAAGAAGAAGGACAAGAAGTCTAGATCGAAATCAGAAGGTAGATCAAAGTCTCCTAGCAAGAAGTCCAAGGTGAAGTGCTGGAATTGTGGGCAACCTGGTTATGTCCGAAAATATTGCAAGGAGGAGAAAAATAAGAAGAAGACCTCTTCTGACAATGATTCTTCTCAGAGTGATGCAGACACCTTCATTGCAACCTTGGCTATGTGGGCATCTAATGATGTCTAGCTGATTGATTATGGAGCATATTTCCACATGACATCTCATAGAGACTAGTTCACGAAGTATGAATACAATGGTGGAAAGGTGTATTTGGCTAGTAATTTATCTTTGGAAATTTTTGGCCATGGAAGAGTTAGAATTCAATTCCCTGATGGAAGAGTGAAGGGAATCAATGATGTGATACATATACTAGGTCTGGCTCGTAATTTACTTTCTGTAAGTAAGCTGAATGATATTGGAGTGCATGTCACGTTCTCTGTAAATGGCTGCAAGATGACTAGAGGCTCTATGGTGCTAGCAAGGCTTGCTTGTATTGGTACCTTGTATAAGCTAGATGCACAAGCTATTCAATGCAATAGTCTCCCTGCGAAGTCACAAAAAGCTACTCATGGATGAAAAGAGGGAAATGTTCTTGATGGTGTAAAATCCATGGAGGTTAAACTTCTAGCAGAAAAGACAATGCTTTGGCATCATAGGCTAGGCCACATTGGTGAGAAAGGTTTAAAAACCTTGAAAAATAAAACCCTGGTTGAGGGGCTTGAAGATTGTAACCTTGAATTTGAGTTTTGTGAATATTGCATATATGGTAAACAACACCATGTTTCATTTTATTCCAGTCCTCACAAATCTTTTGGTTTGCTTGATTATATACATTCTGATGTGTTTGGTCCAGTGGATGTTTCTTCTTTATCTAAATCAAAATACTATGTGTCGTTTATTGATGATTATTCAAGAAGAGCATTTGTATATTTTCTGAGAAGTAAATCATAAGTGTTCAGTTGGTTTAAGGAATTTAAAAACCTTGTAGAAAATCAAACTGGTAGAAAAATAAAATGTTTAAGGACTGACAATGGTGGTGAGTTTTGTTTAGATGAATTTGAAAGGCACTATAAAGATCATGGGATTAAAAGACATAACACTACACCTTACACTCCACAGCGAAATGGAGTTGCTGAAAGGTTCAACATGATAGTAATGGAAAGAGCACAAAGTATGCTGAGCAGTGCTAGCTTGGACGAGAAGTTCTGGGCTGAAGCAGTCTCTACAACATGTTACTTGGTAAATCATTCTCCTAACTCTGCTCTTGTTGAGAAGACTCCTTTGAAAGCATGGTCTAGAAAGAAGCCCTCTCTGAGACATATTTGTGTCTTTGGCTATAAGGAATATGCATATGCGCCATTTGAAAAAAGATCTAAGTTGGAAAACAAAGCTGTAAAGTGTATTTTTACTGGCTATAGTGCTAGCATAAAAGGATACAAGCTTTGAAATCTTGAGATTGAGAAGGTTTTGTACAGCAAAAGTGTTATCTTTCATGAGTTGAAGCCTTCTACATTGGATCCGCAGTCAGAGAAGAAATCAGAAAACAAAAAGGATGTAGTAGATATTCCTTCGACACCAGATAAAGAGGAATTGAAAAATAAAAATGTACCTGATATTGAGGAAAGCTCAAGTAGCTTTGAAAGTTCTGAAGAAGATGAAGAACCACCTCAGCCTTAGCCTATGAGGAGGTCAACTCATGAAAGAAAGCAACCTAATAGGTATGGGTTTTCTTTGATAGAGTCTACTTGTACCTATGCTTTAATTTCTAGCACCGATGAACCTAGGACTGTGAAAGAGGCATTTAAAATGTTTGATTCAAACTCTTGGTTGGAAGCCATGAATGGAGAAATGGCATCATTAGAAAGGAATGATACCTGGAGTTTGGTGCCATTGCCTAAAGGCAGAAAAGCTGTGGGCTGCAAATGGGTATTTAAAAAGAAAATTGGTTTGGATGGCAGTGTAGAAAAATATAAAGCGAGGCTGGTTGCAAAAGGTTATTCCTAGGTACAGGGAATTGATTATGGAGAAATATTTTCTCCTATAGCTAAGCTGACATCTATTAGATTTCTTTTGTCACTTGCAACAACGTATGACTTAGATATTGAACAGATGGATGTGAATACAACGTTTCTTCATGGTGATCTTGAAGAAGAAATTTAGATGGCCCAGCCGGAGGACTTTGTGGAAAAAGGTAAAGAAAGACCGGTTTGCAAGTTGAAGAAATCTATGTATGGGTTAAAATAGTCTCCTAGAATGTGGTACCAAAAGTTTGACATTTTTTTTTTGTCATTGGGATTTGTAAGATCAAAATTTGATCATTGTGTATATTACAAAGCTAAAAGTGATCAAGTTCTTATTATTGCTCTCTATGTTGATGACATGCTATTCATAGGCAATAGTAAGCTAATGATTTCTGATCTTAAGTCCTAGTTTTTTGTAAAGTTTGAAATGAAAGATCTTCGTGCAACAAGGTATATTTTGGGAATGGAAATAACCAAGGACAGGAAGAATAGAAAACTTTGGCTCTGTCAGAGTAAGTATATCGAGGCTGTTCTAGAGAGATTTTGCATGACTAATTGCAAGCAGCTAGTTGTTCTAGTTTTGTAGGGAACAAAGATATCTGTTGAAGATTGTCCAAAATCTCCTACTGAGATGGAGGACATGACCAGTGTGTCATATGCTAGTGTAGTTAGCAGCCTTATGTATGCAATGGTCTATACAAGGCCAGACATTTCCCAAGCAATGGGGGACCTAGTCAGTTTATGGCTAATCTTGGAAGGACACATTGGGATGCTGTAAAGAGAGTGGTTAGATATCTAAAGGGCACTTCAGACTATGCTTTGTGTTACCATGGGAACTTGGTTGAATCATAGAGGACTCTTAGTAGTCGAGGTTATGTAGATTCTGATTGGGTAGGGGACATTGACAATAGGAGATCCACCAGTGGATATATTTTCATGATGAATGGTGGTGCAGTGAGTTGGATGAGCAAGCAGCAGGCTGTAGTCACTTTGTCTACTATAGAGGCAGAATACATGGTAGCTACACATGCTTGTAAAGAATCAATCTAGTTAAAACGTTTGTGTTCTAACATTGGTTTTGATGCAGGAAAAATTACTATTTATTGTGACAGTCAGAGTGCTATATGTTTGGAAAAAAATCCTACTTTCCATGCCAGGACAAAAAATATAGATGTACAGTATCCCTTTGTACGAGATATGGTGGAGGATGGGAAGGTCTCTTTGGAGAAAATGGATACTCTGGAGAATGTTGCAGATGCATTGACGAAGCCTGTGAGCATAGACAAGTATAGGTGGTGTGTTAGTTCGATGGGCCTCTTGGCCCATGAATTTTAGTAGTTTGATTATGCTCTGGAGGTGTTAGTAAGATCTTCGTCAAGTGGGAGATTGTTGGAATAGATGCCTCAATTCTTACTGGCATGTAACTCCTGAAGGGAAAAGTCGCTGTGACATTATTGATCTCTAGCCGACTAGCTGTTCTAAATCCTTTTGAAATGTTCATGTCGCTGAGACAATGCTGCTATCTCGTCGACTGGTCCTATCGCTATGACATGGAGACTCGGTAAGATCTCTTGCTGATTGTTGTTTCTCTCACCAATGGTTATTCACTTGCAGTTATCGGGGAGACTTGGGTGAAATGTTTATTGTTGGTATGAGTCTTACCGATATGAAATATCTCATTGACAAAGGTTGCTATCGGGTGTCTAGCAGATACTAACGGGAGTCATCGGTGTAACAAAAAGACTTCGGTATAAAGTCTTGGCGACTTGGAGAGTCTCGTCGATAGTAAAAGGTCTTCGATATGACTTGAAGACTTTGGTATGAAGTCTTGGCGAACTGCGATGGTCTCGCCGATGGCTATGTGACTTCAGAGTAACACATGAAGGCTCGGTGTGAGGTCTTGGCGAAAGATGATTGTCTCACTGAATGGAATACTCATCATGACATGACTTGAAGACTTCGGTATGAAGTATTGGTGAACTGCGGTAGTCTTGCCGATGGCAATTTTGAGATCGATGTGACTTGTGAGCATCGATATGAGTCTTTCCAATGAGGAAACTCTTGCCGATAGAAATGAAACGGATATTGGTGGATTTGGTATGACTCATGGCATTTTCTATATCGTCTTGCCGAATGTTGGAACCTAGGCTGATATCGAATGTTGGCTGTGTTGGCATCGGGGAGACACGATTAGTGTCTCACCGACATGCCAACACAGATTGAACGCACTTAACCATTTGAATTTCCTATGTGGCGTCTCATGCACCAATCAGAGGAAGAAAAATTCATATAGTTGGCAGTTTGATTTTTACAACAGCTATGATGCTAGAGCTGAACTGTATGCAAATAAAAATCTACAATGGGATGGAAACTTCTACAATGGGTAATGGCAGATAAGGATGAACAAAGGTTAAAAATTAGAATGTGATAAGATTTAAAGGAGAGAATTCTAAGTTGGAGATACATTGAATCTGTGAGAGCATTTCTATAACAGGAAGAACAGTAAATGAAGAAACTGTAAAACTGATACCAGAGAGTTGTGTCTCTGCATTGTATGTAATTTGTTGATTACTGAAATACAAAGAGATTCAACTTGGTGTGGTGGGGTTTTTTCTCCAAAGGGTTTCCCATGTAAATATGGTGTTCATTTGTCATTGAGTATCTTCTCTGTTTCTGTAAATCTTTCATGTGTGTCTTAATTAGATTCTAATTTGGAAATTAAAAGTACTAGATGCATTCTTCCCTGTGGTTTTGACGTTAGGAAAGTTGCTTCCTCACCATTGCTTTCCTTACAAAGGTAATACATAGTAGAAGTGTTATTTTTATAGAAACTAAGCCTTCTTTTATTATATTGTAACCAAAATAAAGTAAATGGGAAGATGTGATTCAATTTCCTTCTACACCTAAAAAAGTTGAATCAAGGCCCATGGATAGACAAGAAGTTGAGGAGAGTTCATCTAGCTCTGAATCTTTAGAAGAGGAGGAAAAATATCCAACTTAGCTTTGGGATCTTATTGCACAAAAGGTAATACATAGTAGAAGTGTTATTTTTAGAGATACTAAGTCTTCTTCTATTACATTGCAACCAAAACAAAGTAAATGGGAAGATGTGATTCAATTTCCTTCTACACCTAAAAAATTTGAATCGAGGCTCATGGATAGACAAAAAGTTGAGGAGAGCTCATCTAGTTTTGAATCTTCAGAATAGGAGGAAGAATCTCCAAATTAGCTTGTTCGTAGGTATACAAGGCATAGACAACCACCTGAAAGATATTCACTTGATGATTGGAGATGTATTTTTGCTTTGAATATTAACATGGATGAACCTATAATTGTAGAAGAAGCATTAGGTATGAATGATGTAGAATCCTACAAGATTGCTATGGATGAAGAAATGGTAGCTTTGAAAAAGAATGATACATGGGATCTTGTACCATTTCCTAAAGGATGAAAACCTGTTGGTTGCAAATGTGTGTTCAAGAAAGAGATTGGTTGAAATGGAAGTATTGAGAAATACAAAGCAAGGTTGGTTGCAAAAGGTTACTCTCAAGTTGAGGGTGTTGATTATGGTGTGATATTTTCTCCTATTGAAAAATGACATCCATTATATTTTTGCTTTCTATTGATGTTGCTTATGATTTAGAGGTTGAACAAATGGATGTGAAAACTAATTTCCTTCATGGTGACTTAGGAGGATATTTATATGACACAGCCAGAGCACTACGTGGTTAAAGGTAAAAGTAAATTGGCTTGCAAGTTGAAGAAATATTTGTATGGCTTAAAATAGAGTCCTAGGATGTGGAATCAAAAATTTGATACATATGTGTTGAATTTGGGATTTGAGCATTCTAAATCAGATCATTGTGTTTATTATAAAATTGATGGTGATTGTTTCTTGTTTATTGCATTATATGTTGATGATATGTTATTTATTGGTAAAGGGAAAGGTATGATTTGAAAACTGAAATTTCAACTTGCTGCTAAATTTTAAATGAAATATCTTGGCGCAACTAAACATATTAATTGGGATGGAAATTAAAAGAGATAGAGTGAACAATAAGCTATGGCTTGGCCAAAGTAAATATGTCAATTCAATTTTATAGAGGTTTGATATGCAAGATTGTAGACCATTATGTGTTCCTATTTCAGCTGGAATAAAGTTATCTATTTTAGATTATCCAGCATCCCCATTAGAGATGGAAGACATGAGCAGAGTACCTTACCAGAGTATAGTTGTAAGTTTGATGTATGTTATGGTTTGTACTAGACTAGACATTACCCAAGCAATGGGATTTCTTTCTAGATACATGTCTAATCCTGGTAGAGTTCAGTGGGATGCAGTTAAAAGAGTTTTTAGATAATTGCATGGTACCTTAGATTATTCCTTATGTTATCATAGTAATATGACTAAAGATGAGATTTCCCTTGATATTCATGGTTATGTGGATTCAGATTGGGTAGGTGATGTTGATAGTAGAAGATCCACCAGTGTTTATGTGTTTACATTATTTGGTGGTGCAATTAGTTGGATGAGTAAGCAACAGGCCGTGGTTGCTTTGTCCACTATTGAAGTTGAGTATATGAAAACTACTCATGCTTGTAAAGAATCCATTTGGATTAAGATATTGTGTTCAAATATTAGAATAAAATAAGGTGCAATGGAAATTTATTATGATAGTCAGAGTGCAATATGTCTAACTAAGAACCCAACATTTCATGCTAGGAGAAAGCACATTGATGAACATTATCATTTTGTTAGAGATATGGTTAAAGATGGCAGGGTGAAGTTGGTTAAGGTATAGATTTTTATGACTGTTGTTGATTCTTTAACCAAGCTTGTGAGCACATAGAAGTTTAGATGGTGTTTAGATACTATGGGCCTGTCGACCCCTAACAATTAAGAGATGATGTTTTTCACCCTCCCGTTGCTTTTACAAGGTGTTCAACAAGTGGGAGATTTGTTGGGAAAATGTGTCTCAACCTTGTAGTTACATAAGGTACTATTGATTCATAAAGTACTGTTGATACATTCGTGATGGGGGGCTCCCCTGCGAGGGGTTTGGGGGCAGTGCCCCTGAAAGAATTTTTTAATTTATATTTTATTATTGTAAATCTGGTTTGTTCATCATTATGTCTTAGATATGCTGACCAATATTTTATTAGCTTTACTTGGTCCTAAAAGGAAACCCTATTTTATGAGGGAATTGTATTATGACTATGTATTGTGATGTATTCTAAGAGTCTAATAGCGGTCATGTTTCCTTTGAATCTCTGGTTGGTGATACTCCTGTGAGAAGCTTGCTATGCAAGTATATTGTAATCTTTGTGATTTCTAAATAATATATTATATGGATTTTAGAGTGTGGGGTTTTTCTCTTGAAATGGTTTTCCCCATGTAAATCATTGTGTTGTGCTATGCATGATATTTCTGTAACTATTAAAGATTTGTAAAAGTTTTGCATTATTCTCCTCTCAAGATTAGCGTAGGAAGTTGTTCCACTACCTTAGCTTCCTTACAATAAGGAAATACTAAACAAGTCCCTTCAAGAGTCTTTCATACCCATTTAGACATAGATGTATCTCAATTTCAAGCCATGTTTGGACATATTTCAGCTCCTTTTCATTATTTGTTTATTGAAAATGATCTTTCTCTCAATAATCCATCTCATAATGAGGGCTTGTACCTTGACGTCTAAATTCATAGGTATAAAATCAAAAGAGTCATGATTTATGGTGGAGCAACAATGAACATTTGTACCCTTCAACTAGTAAAACCCCTAGGATACTCCGATGATGTCATTGATTCTCAAAAGAAAATCACCATAAAATACTATGATGATGTTGAGCGTGAATTTGAAGGAACAATAAAATTACCAATTCAATTTGACCCCACTATAGTGGATATCATTTTTAAGTCTTGAACCTTGATCTCCTGTATAACATTCTTCTTGGCCATCCATGGATACATTCCTTGCAAAATGTTCCCTCTATTGGTGTGAATATATGTCTTGTACCTAGATAATTCATTCACTAGGTAATTAGGGGACATATTCACATGGTTAAGTTTACTTAGGATATAAGATTATTTCTAGAAGTATTAGTTGGATTTTCTAGAACTTATCTTATCTAGCTATATTGCATGATTCCTAGGTAGTTAGTTATCTCGTGTCATAGGATTAAGACACTTGTCATGATCTTGTCTAATCCTATCTCTCAACCTTACCTTTATAAGCAAGGCATCTCATGTACATTTACATCATATTTAACCAATATTCAATCTTGCATTGTGAAGCAAGATTTCTTGTTATTATCTCCCTCTCTCTCTCTCTCTTGTGGAAGTGGTTTTGGTCTAGCAATTGTTCTTGGGGGTGTTGGGGAGTCACCATTTACTCCCACATGGTATCAGAGCTCTCCAAGTGTTGTAGATTCCTTCCTAGATATGAGATTATTGTGTTGGCTTGAAGTTTTTTCGTTGGGTGCAGATTGGGGTTTCAAGGACCTCACGATTGAGATCAAAAGGCCCCGCAGACAAATTTTGACTGTAAATTCATCCATTTTGGGTAAAGTTGTTTTTGAGGCAAATTTTTTTTTCTGGAACAACCTCTCGAGCAGTATGATATTTCCTATTTTTGCAAAAAATATATTTTTGAAAATATTTTCTATAGTATTGTTATAAAAATAAATTTGGGGAAAATTATTATCGGGCTAAATTCATTTGATTTCGGGGAAAATATTATAAAGTTTGGGGCGACACATATTTTGTCGACATCTCAGTAGAGAATATTCTTTGCACTATGCGTACTATTTGTGCCTGCTAGTGTCATTATCTGTAGGTCTTGTCGGCATATTTTATTGTACCGGTCTCCACACATTACATTGGAGGCATATCCTCTGTGGATCCCGTCTGCATCACCTATCACCTACCTCCTGCGTACCCTATCAAATCTTCGGTCTGGTCACAGTTCTCGGCAACACATCCGTCGGCGCTAGATCATTCATCGATCAAATCTCAATCTTTAGGTACTGCCTTGGCCGTCTTGGTACAAAGTTTGGTATGATTGCATTCATTTAGTTGTAGATCTTATACATTTTTTGGCTTTATAATACTAATCAGAGATTTTTACAATTGCATGTTAATATTTATTAGCTGTTGGGTATTTGTATAGAGGGTGGCTTTTTTGTTTTGCAATTATTGCCACTGTGGTCATATGGAGGACCCTTTTTTAGCGCTTGGGTGCCACTTTTTTGCTCCATTTTAGTCTTGTGTTTTTCCCCCCATAGTGCCTTTTACAGGCCTTTTTTTTGTTTTATCATAACTTTTGCAAACGGAGGCCATTTTTCAGAAATGAGGTATTGTCGGAAAGCTGGAAGTGTCAAATTTTTAGTGGTACAGATATTTTGCAAAGATTTAGTAGTTTTGTGCCATATTTTCTAGGTTGAAGATAGATCCCCATTTTTGGCTTCCGAGCTCATATCTTTGTATACAAAATGGGTTTCTTAATTACTTTGGAGAAAGGGAACTATAGGAAATGGAGTAATTTAATCCTCACTCATCTTAGTGAGTGGAATCTATTGTCATATTTGTTTAATAAAGTTCCTTGTCCTAGCACAAATGATGAGTATTGCATTTGGAAAGGCTTTAGGGTTAGAGTCTTTAGAGTTTATTTTTGAAAATGTAAATGATGACATTTTGGAGACACTTATTCACTTCGAATGTACTCATGCTCTTTGGACTCACATTAGAGAGGTATATGGAGACCATGATTCTTCTCCATCTCTTGAAGATCCTCTTTCCAACTCCAATGTGCTTCTTCATTCTTTAGAGTTGATAACCCATGCTTGTGATCCTTTGGAGGAGATTGCAGATGCTTCAGAGGTTCCTGATTCTTCATCTTCTGCTGATGAGTCATTAAGTACTTCTAGTGGTTCATTGCAACATGTATCTGATAGTATTCTTGATTGGGATTCCTATTTGATAGACATTGATTCTTTGTTTGTGGAGTATCACATTTTAGATTTGGAGGACCAATTTGAGGGTCCATCTCTCTTATTTGATGATATTCATGGATCCACTATTGTCACTTCATGTTTGTCTTTAAAATTTGTTCAAGATCAGTTTGCACTTTTTCGTAGTTTGTCACAATTTGTTGTGATTGGGCATGTACCTAATTGGATTGTGGCATCATCATCTTCATCATCCAAGAACTTGGCAACACATGAGAAAATTTTAGAGACACAATCTTCATACATATGGATTCCACCTAATTCCTATCTAGAATGGGAAGCATTCCTACAGTTTTACTTGGTGTATCTTCTTCCCAAGGGGAGAAACATTGTTTGTAGGCATTGGATTATGTTTTTTCTTTAGACATTAACCAAACTTGCAGGTGATCATACATTATGGGGGGGATATATTGTCTCTCTATTTCCCTCTTATGTGAGGGTAAATGATTATACATGATGTATGTAGTCCTTGGGGGGTATCATTGAGTCCATACATCATGTTTTTTTTGTTTCCTTTTATTTTCTCTCTTTTGGAGAGGAGTTTTGTCCCATTGGGTTTTCTCCTTTTCTCCACTTGTGAGAGATTGTTTGCATTTGCATTGTAAATGGGTACCTAACATGGCCTCATAGCTGGGACACATAGTCATTGTATTTGCATAGTTTGCATAATAATATTCTCCCTAAGTTTCACATAAGGGGGGGTGTTGGTATGAATATATGTCTTGTACCTAGATAATTCATTCACTAGGTAATTAGGGGACATATTCACATGGTTAAGTTTACTTAGGATATAAGATTATTTCTAGAAGTCTTAGTTGGATTTTCTAGAACTTATCCTATCTAGCTATATTGCATGATTCCTAGGTAATTAGTTGTCTCATGTCATAGGATTAAGACACTTGTCATGATCTTTTCTAATCCTATCTCTCAACCTTGTCTTTATAAGAAAGGAATCTCATGTACATTTGCATCATATTCAACCAATATTCAATCTTGCATTGTGAAGCAAGCTTTCTTGCCATTCTCTCTCTTGTGGAAGTAGTTTGGTCTAGCAACTATTACTAGGGGTGTTGGGGAGTCACCATTTACTCCCACACCCTCTACATATCATCAATGCCTAAAATTTCCTTATGACGATTCTAAATTCACTATTCCTAGGGATATTTTCCCTTTTGAGTATTGCAAAAACTTGTAAGAAAAATATCACAAACCCACTCAAGTGCCTAATAACCAAGCAAATCCATCCTCATCATCTTACATAGATCCAACCACTTTTTTTTTATCTTCCAATCCACACACCTCTCCTCTTGAGATCAAGGTTCAAGTTGATGACAATTGGCTAGGAGAATATAACACGAAGTACTATTTATTTGTGGGACAACTTTCTCTTTCACCTAAAACATATGGTAGACCTAAACCTATGCAAGATATATCAACTATGGTTATTAGATCCAAATCTACCACATTCTTTCATTGGGGTGAATTGGAAAAATAAAACATTGAAGATGATGTCTCAACATGGTTATATATAAGGATGAAGAGGGTCATTCCCTATTATACCTATTGAAAACTATCCTAAATACCTTCAAATAATTAAGAACATGGGTTATCAAGGTAAGGGTTTAGGCTGTCAAGAACAAGGGATCATTGAGCCCCTATCTATTAGAAGAAGTCATAACGAAGGAACTGGATATAACTCCCATAATAAGGTACCTTTTAAGCTAAAGTATAATAGAAATATAAAATTTGTGTGGTTTTATGTGGACATGCCTAACCTTGGCCTTGAGTTGGTAGTTCATCATTTGAAAATTTTTCCCAATGCAAAACTAGTAAAAAAAAGCTTCGTAAGATGCATCCTCAAGTAGCCTTACTGGTCAAGGTAGAGCTTCAAAATTTTTTGGATGTTGAATTCATTAGAACTATTAACTATCTTGAGTGGGTTTCCAACCTAGTTCCATTTAAAAAACCCACTAGGGGCATCCATATATGTATAAATTTCAGAGATATAAACAAAGCTTATCCTAAAGATATTTTCCTCTACCCAACATAGGCATGATTGTGGATTTAACAATTGGGAATGAGATTTAATCCTTAGTGGATGGATTTTCCATTTATAATTGAATTTGGATTGCTACTAAGGATAAACATGAAATGACTTTCACTTTCCCTTGGGGAACATTCTATTGGAATGTTATGCCTTTTGGTTTAAAGAATGTAGGGGCTACCTATCAAAGAGAAATGACAACAATATTTCATGACCTTTTTCACAATATCATGGAATATTACATGGATGATTTGTTAGCAAAATCTGTCACATGAGATTCTCATTTGGCTATCCTTGTATTAATCTTTGAAAGATTGGAAGAATATAAAGTCAAATTGAACCTAAAAAAATTTCTTTGGTGTAAATTCTAGGAAATTACTTGGGTATATTGTTTCTCATAGAGGCATTGAAGCATTTATGACTAAAGTTAAAACTATAATTGATATGTCTCCTCCAAATAATCTTAAACAATTGTATATCCTTCAAGGATAACTTCACTCAATTAGGCGTTTCATAGCTCAATTGATAGATAAGTGTCAACCTTTCATGCATCTTTTGCATAAAATGTCACATTCGAATGGGATGATAAGTGTCAACAAACCTTTCAATAATTAAAGGATTATTTGGCCTCACCCTAGTGTTGATGCCACCTATTCAAGGGAAACCTTTGTTATTATATATCTCGACAACTAGAACAACACTAGGTGCTCTCCTCGCACAACATGATGATAGAGGAAATGAGAGAGATATCTATTATATTAGTCGTACATTGGTTGGATATGAGCTAAATTATACTCTAATTGAAAAGAAATGTCTAACTATTTTTACATCACAAAAATTAAGACACTACATGCTAAATCATCAAATAAAGCTCATTTATAAGGTGGATCCTTCAAAGTACCTTTTGTCTAAGGCTTTTCTAATTGGTTGAATAAAAAAATGGTTTATGATCCTAAGTGAATTTGACATTGAGTATGTGGATTGTAAGGCTATAAAAGGACAAATCATTGTAAATCAATTAGTAGATGCACATTTAGATGTGGATCATCCTCTTGTTTAATAATTTCTAGAGAGACAATTTTTAACATTAGCTCTTCATGTTTGTGGAAGTTATATTTTGATGACTCTCACACTCAACATAGATATGGGGTTGGAATTACTTTTATCACTCCACAAGTTGATTGCATCCCAAAATCATACATACTTTCTTTCCCTTGCACAAACAACATTGCAAAATATGAAGCTTAATAACCAGTCTTAGAATGCTAGTTCGATGGAAAATAAAGGAATTTCATGTTTATGGAGATTCACAACTGATCATAATGCAAGTGAATGATGATTATTAGACAAAGGATGAAAAAATTCTCCCCTACAAGAGGATGGTAGACAATTTCATACAATACTTTTCAACTATCATTTTTGAACAAATCCCAAGGGTAAATAAAAGAGATGATGATACTATCACTACTATTGGATCTCTCTTGGACATGCCTCATAACACATCATTGCGAGTTCCTTGTAGAAATATTTTTAGTCCCATCTTTTGATGTTTCAAAATCTGAACTAGTGTGTGCTTGTTGGTCCTATTTCCCCTTGGTATCATGATGTTTACATCTACTTGAATAATGGTAATTCTCCACCTAACTTATCTAGCACTAAAAAGAAAATATTCATTTTCCAATTTTCTCATTTTATCGTTCTTGGTGATACCCTTTATTGAAGGAATCTTGATGTTGTCTTCCTTAGGTGTCTAGACTTGGAAAAAGTTAAAACTGCCTTATTTGAGGCACATGAAGGTATTTGTGGGGCTCATTCTAGTGGACCTACCCTTATCAAAAAATTATTAATAACTAGATATTATTGACCAACTATGGAAAATGATGCATAATAATTTTTTAAGAAATATTGTCAATGTCAACAACATGGAGACTTGATTCATGCACCCGCCCAAGAGTTACAACCAATAGCTACTCCTTGACCTTTTACATAATGGGGACTTGACCTCATATGCAAAATCCATCTCATCCAATGGTCATAAGCTCATTATCACTAACACTAAGTATTTTACGAAGTGGGTTGAAGTCATTCCATTATCCAATATTATCGAAAAGAAAATAGCTAAATTTATCCTAAATTATATTATTTTCCACTATGGTATCCCTCATGCTATCATTATAGAGAATGGAAAATATTTCAAAAATTAATATGTTTGTGATCTATGTTATCAATTCCATATCGAACATCACTTTTCCACTCATTATTCTCTATAAGGTAATGATCAAGTTGAGACCAACAAAACTATATTAAAAATCCTTAAGGAAATAGTCAATGAAGTTGGTCATGATTAGAATCTACATCTTAATCTTGCTTTTTGGGCCTATAAAACTAGTATCTTCACACCTACAAGAACCACTTTGTATTCCTTAGTCTTTAGAATTGAATCCATTTTACCTATTGAGGTTGAACTCCCCTCCTTAAGGGTGTCTTTAAATCATGTCATTGTCGAAGAAGAGTATCGACTATATAGAATAAATGAACTTGAGTTATTGGATGAAAGGCCTATTAATACATTAAATCATTCACAAGTTTATCAAAAACACCTTCGTCATAGCTATGACAAAAAGATCAAAATTTGAAGGTTTGAGATTGAAGGCTTGGTCTTAAAAGAGAATCAAAAGAATCAACAAGGTAGGAACAAGAAATTAAAGCTTGAATCTAATTGGGTGGGACCTTTTATTATCATAACAAATTATGGTTTTGGAGTTTATAAAATTTCTACACTTAAAGGAGAACCTTTGGAAGAGCCTATTAACAACATTCATCTTAAGAAGTTCTATGCTTGACCCTCAGGGTATCCTAGTAATTTGTACATACTAGTTTCATCATTGTTGTATTCCATCTCATTCGCCTCTTTGCATTTCATTCGACTCTTTGAATTTCATTTTCCTATCATTTATTCATTTCCATATCCTTTTCTTTTCTGCCATGGATTGGTTGTTCATATATATCATTTTCATGTCTTTTATCCATGTCAGTTTTCTTTTGCCTAGTTGGGGGCACCTTGTGACTTGATGTTGGTTTTGGGATGGATTCTTGTATCTTGAGATCATGTGAAAATCTTAAAAACATTAAGCTTTGAAAAAAATCATAAGAAAAATGAATTTAAACTGTTGAGCTAAATCTTTGGCTTGCATAGCTTATTGCTTATCTTTCAGTATAAGTATCAAAACATTTTCATGTCCTAACAAAATTATCTTTCCTATGATGGGCATTATAAAAAAAAATCTAAGGTCTTAATAGATGCTTCCTTCCTACAATGTGGTGGAACTTGTAAAATCCATGGCTATTTTGATGTTTTGAGATTTTTCAGGTTTGAAATTCCTCAATTGTATTGAAATTAAGGTTTTGAGTATGCCAATTAGGGCTTTCTGAAACCATCATGTTTTAAAACCCTAAACCCTAGGTCTAAGCATGCACTTTTGTTATAAAACTCTATTGACTTGCTGAGTCGATTTTTGATATGTCAAGTTACAACTTATTGTTGGAAGTGGATTCACTCTGAGAGGGGGGGGGGTGAATTGGAGTGATATAATTTTTAACTTTTTACTTTGAAAGCACAATGAAACTATTTACTAATTTAAACCCAATGTGGCAGACTTGTTTATGCAAGTGAACATTAACACTTTAAATCAGATTGACGTGAAACTTGATTAAAATTTACAACTCATATTAAAAGCATCATATGATATTGTTCAATTAATGTGTGAAAAATCTTGTTTATGCTTTTGAAACAAAACTACAATTTTTCCCAATGCAGATTTAACTTGCTTAACAAAAGGCTTTTTAAATCATATTTGAACAATTTTAACTTTGAATGATTTTTTTTTGAAATATGAACCTTTTGAACACACTAAAAATACCATAGCATTGAATGAATAAGCATATTAACATGAAACATAATGAAAGACAAATAACATCACATAACACAAAGATTTCCTTAGTGGAAAAACCCTCTTGGGGTATAAAAAAAAACCACTCGCTAAAATATCCCTTTTATTAATCAAAGAGCACCAACTCTGTAACAATGGTGGAGCAACAACTCTACACCTTTTTTGAAGCACCAACTTCATAGGAGCACCAACCCCTCAATGCACAAAGTCATTGTCTAAAAATGTAACCACTAATGACTTTACAACTGCACTTTATTTGCAGTCCCAAAATCATTAATGAATACAAAAATATAAAGGATATTCAATGATTCCAACTACAATATGGACTGTTTATAACAGTACCACAATAATTCCTCATAAAACTAAATGATATATTTGTTATAAGAACCAAAGATTTTACACAATAAAAAAAAATCCCTCTTTCCTCTTCTCAAATATGACAAATATAACAATGATATAACTAACAAATGCTCTATATTTTCCTCATACAATCCCCCATCTGAACAATGGATTAAAGCCATGTTTATATAGAGCACAAAATAAACTGAAAAACCCTTGAGCCAAGTGACAACCCTCGAGATAGGGTTTTGAAACTGAAAAATCAGTTGCCAACTACCTTTTTCAATTTCTTTGAAAAAACAATAACTGCCTTTTCTCTTTTAATATCTTTACAATTTTTTGATTAAGAAACAACTTTCTATTTCAGAAAAATGAACTGAAAGAAATTTTTTTTCACCATTTTCCTTAACTGTTTTAAAGCCTTTTGAAAAAGATGAAAAACAATGTGTAAAATTTACCTTTTACGATGGCTTAACTTGCTGACAAAATCCTTGAAGATCTTCAACAAACTTACACAAATCTCCAGTACCAGCTTGTGGAAAGTCCACCATAGAGACCGCCATCCTCCATACTCTAACAAACCAAAAAACCAGCTCAAAATGCTTCCATTATCAAGCTTGGACTGTAACTGAAAGTGCATCATGGTGGCACAACTAGGGTTCAAGATTATTATATAGAAATGAAACCATCATTTGTTTACCCTAGTCTTCTTTTCATTTGAGCCTCAAGACATAATGAATGCCATAAATCACACAACAATCATTTTGAAATATGTTTACAATGGACAAAATGATATTATCCTTGAGTGCCAAATCAATGTCTACTCACATCCATGTGTGTTATAATGATGTCCATGTCATCAAGACTATTGCTGCCAACATAACAACAATAATGATGTGTCTCCTACTTATCATTTCTTTGCTAATAAAACATGGTTTCTTAACAAACACGTGAAAACCAATAAACCCGATGGTCTTTTGAACAAGAATTAAATCAATGAAAAAGCTGACAACATATACCGTATGACTTTTAAAATTTAACAAAGACTGATGTAATATGGAAAGCCTTTAGAAGCCAATGAATGTCAAGGCTCATGCAAAGAGGTCCATGTTAAAAACATAAGCCTTAGGATTTTTTCTTTAGAGCATGATTTCTTTGCTTTTTCTTTAGTGCTCAACACCATGTATGGTGTACAATACAAATAATTTAATATCCTCATCAACCTTGAATTTCTTCAATTGCTAATAGAGTAATGTATGCACTATGAACCATATTTCATAATAATCTACAAAGACATCATCCAATGCAAAGAGACCCAGTATCAAAGTGACCTCTTTTCTCTTAGCCAACCATCAACTTGATAAATATCAATGAAGCCAAGATCAAATTGAAAAAAAAAACAATACCTTTATGTAGCTGATATTTACAATTATAATGTTGTTCTAAACCTCACAATTGGTAAGATTTATGATTCCATGAATGAAAAGATATCTCACTGAAGTGAATCCACCAGTATACTTGCAAGCATGCTAAAAATACCTGTGGCTATCAAGATATACCTTCCCAATACAATGTCATCACCTGTATGTGCCAAGTTAGAACTAAATTCACCATAAAACCAAGTGAAACTGCTGTCTACACATGAAGCTCCAAACATTTGTACCACAAGATATCAAATCTGAATGTCAACAAACATCACAGTGCTACAAATCTAAGTGTGAAACTGAATGCCAAAGCCAAGAATTCCAAACAATAATGCCAATGTCATATATCAATATCATCACCAAGATACCACAAGAATGCCAAACAATAATGTGAATGTCATATATCAATATCAATCACCAAGATGCGAAACCAAAATATAGTGTTGACATCATGGACAAACAAAAGAGAAGTTCAACACTTATGTCATTCGAGGTCATGTTTTGATTGGCCTTGACATCCTAGTTTGTTTGGTCACCACCTCGTTTAGTATTCTTTCAAAATCCTAATTTTGCGGGTCAAGGATTAAATTTTACCTAAGTCTAGTGTTTTTGCCTTAGGTTTGAAATATTTCAAGTATACAATCTTAGTTTACCTAGGCATGACCCCTTTTAAGTCCTAACTTAATGCACATGCTTTAGGTTGTTTTAAGTCGTGCATCCTTCGGTCCCAAATACTACAGGTGTTTAGTTTTTATTGGCCCCTGCTCACTCGCAAGGAATAAAATAATAAAAAAATGGTGTGGGGATGTGGGAGGGCACCATGTGTCCAGTGGACCCCACAGGATCTTTGCAAATTTTTCTTGAAGAAGGTGGCATGCCCAAGGTTTTACAGGCTCAAATGGTGACAAGTAGGATCCATGTGCTGATTCCCCGCTAGTCTGCTGAGTGCATGGTGGGTCCTCAACTTAGCCCTGTGGTGGTGTGGGGATGTGACACCTATCCTTGGTGGGATAGAGCTCATGGTTAGTGGTTTAATGAGAATCAATGGTCGACACTATGTTCATCAAAGATCAACAGTGATCGCTATATTGTAGAAGACATGGTGGGTTAGATTTTGAAAACTGTAATGGTGCGTAATATTGACATGTGTCTAGAGTGATAGATGACGAACAACTATTGCATCACATAGCTCCTATGTATCACACTTATCATTACTTTAGCGCAAACATAGTTGCACTAAGAAAAAGGCATGCGATAGAGGTCAATGGCCCATGTTTAAAAGAGTTCTAATCTGATGACCATGTTTTAAAATTCTAATGGGCTTCAATCTCAACCATCCATCCTCAATCGATGGCCAAAATTCAAAATTCAATGGCTAAGTACATTGTGTTTCATGTGAAAACTAGAGGTAATGGCACAATTGCATTTCTAGTGACCACATTAGATCTGATCAACTTTGGAACAATTTTCTGTGCTTCTCCCATGCTGCATTAATGACCAAGATGATATAATTGCTCCTTTGTGTGTTGTAGGTGCAAAATTCGCTTGTTAGAACATGCTTGTCTAAATTTTGCTATAGATTTCTTGAGAGTTCCAGGTCTGTATTGATGAAGATCATCATGAATTATCTACTGATGGTGTTAGAGTTGTTATGGCTTGGATTGCTTCTCATATTTTGGGGGAAATTCAAATGTTTGGTGAAATTCAATCGAATTTCATCCTTGTTGTAACTCTAGTTGAATTAGGGTTAGGGTTGAAATCAATTTTGAGTTATGCCTACACTATACAGGCAAGTTTTGTTGTTTTTGTATGGGTTTGGATTTCTACTCTCCTACCTAAGGGGTTTGGATTTTAGTTCTTTAGGTCCAAATTCTGATTTTTAGTTTTTGTAAGTCTTTGAATAGAGTCGAGCTAAATAGATAAGTCCTTTGAATCTTAGAGAAGAAATGTTGTAAGTTTTTCTCTATAATAACAACAAATGACTGGAATACTCATTGTATTTATCTGAAATTTAAATGTCAATCTATCATACTCTCCAACATTGTACACATTATCTTTTGGATCAATGTAATCAAGGGCTATTTAGAATCTTCAAACACATTTTCCATTTGAATTGTTTATGTGTTTGCTTGTCATTCAAAGAGTGATGTAAATGCTTGCATAGAGATACTGAAGATATTATCATTGCAATATGGATTTGTAAGTAGTGTGATAGTATAGTCCTTTTGTTGGTTTATCACTATAAGGCAGTGGGGTTATAAGAAGCCTAGCTTGGTCTATTGTAGGAGTTTATTTCATTCCTAGACTTTGTGTGGATTAGGCACTAGTCAAAGAGACCCACAAAGCTTGAAGCTAGGGTAGAATCAATCATAAATTCAAATCAAACCATTTAACCTCCTACATTTTTATTATTTTATGCCCATTTCCACACTACAAAGAACCACAACAGATATAGAGGGTTGCAAAGATGATTTAGCTCATCAAGTTACCTTCTCCCATATTAGTGTGAAGAATATTTTATCAAAGGAATCATTGCATGGTGTTATAGGTGAACCCACCTAGGTTTTTTAGAGCCTAAAGTGCAGAGGAGAACTTGTAAATTTGTTTCCTATTCATTGGCCACTGAATTGGGGTTTATGAGCATAAGAAGTAGCTAATTTTTAGGAAAACCAAGACAATTAGTTGGAAACACTAACACAATGGAACTTATTTATAAAAACGAGCCTATCCTTTTGGAAAGAGATATGTTGGCTTTTGATTTTGTTTCTGAGTTGCTTTTCTTTTACTTTTTTCTATCCCATTTTCTTGATGAAATCCTATCCTAATATGCTTAGAGCAGCTTGGACCATAGCATGAGTATCTTTATGTGCATGTTTGACTTTATTTTGTCTCCTGTTTTCTTGATGAAGGCCTATATTTTAATGTACTTAGAACAACTTGGGTTTAGATGTGAGTTTCCTTCTTTAATTTTTGCATGTGTGTTATGTGTATGCAAGTTGGGTAAATGAAAAGCGTTATCCACTTGTTTAGGTTCCTCTTCAAAGTAACATGTTTGGTTTTTCTTTGCTTGTTTCTTTGCACTTTTCATATTTATTTTGTTGCATCTTCTCTTTATAGGTTTATTTTGATACTTGATCCTTGATGGAGATTGATTTTGCTGCATTCACAAGTGTTAGTATGCATCATAATATCATAATCATAATGTATACATCACAATCATATATCATAAATCATAACATTCATCAACATATATGCATGATCATAATAAATCATTATAATAACATAAATACCATCATAAATAATTCTTCTTGTTGTGAGATTGAACCAAGAATTTGATGAAAATGGAATATTGCTGCACACAAAACACAATGCAATATATCTCTATTGCAACAAATAACAATCATTCCATAGACAAACTCATACAATCATGAAGACTAACAGAAAGAAGAAATCATTAATTCAAAACTAAATCTTCTTTCCTTCTCATAGAAACAATTACAAAATTTTCTTAATCCATCTAGGATTCAAATTTGCTCAACAGGCTCTTCCTATAACTTCCTTTCGCCACCCCAAAAATATTCATACCTTTCCTCCAAAATCTCTGCACATTTCTCTTGAACTCCATGCTTTCCTCTTCTTTTCTTCGTCTCATCTTCTAAAACCCAATACATTTTGTATATCCATGCTCCCTCATTTTTTTTAATCTTCTAAAACCATTTCTAGTTTTGTGTGCCTCATTTCCAACTTTCCAAATCATTTTGAAATTATTGATTTTATTACCATATGAGAAAGTTATGGCCATTTTATTGAGACTAGGTCTCACAATTACAACCCCAGGCCATCTTCTTCTACCTAGAATGCTAGTGAAACATCAAAATTACTTATTATTCCTTCCTAGATGTTGGTTGCCTCTTCCTGGAATGTGCATTCAATGTCCATTCAAAAATTATCTTCCCACCTTACACCCACTCTCTCCATGCCATCAATATCCATCATTCCAATCCTCCAACAAAATGCAATTTCAATTTTTTTTGAATGAAGTTATGATTTTACAATAAATGCCCACTCATAGGCTTGGAGATGAAAGTTTTTCATTTTTGAAAAAACAACACTTTTCAAACACTTTAAGACAATTAGAAAATCAATCAATTAATTAATTGATTTTTAAAATCTTGACATCAAACTTTACTGTGCTGGAGGAGTTGAAGATTTAAAATAATTTGAGCTTGCAATCAAAAATCAAAACAAAACACAAGCATACAACTTTAAAATATTTTTGGTTGTGTAGGATTGCTTGGTACCCCTGGATGCTCCTACATTAGACACTCAGGGTAAGTGAAATGTTCCATGAGTTGAAAAATCATGAACATTTGAAGACCATATGTTTGTTTTGAATCCACCATTCTTCCTTATTCTTCTAAAATTTTCTCTTTCTCTTCTTCCAACATCTTGCTAGAACATTCACCATTCTCCTCCAAAGAATTCTTCCTTTCCTCTTCTCCTTTTTTGTGGGTTTTGTCCCATCAAAAACTGACCACCTCCATCAAATCTCACAAGTGGAATCCTTTATAGCTTCTACATATAAATATGCTACATCCACACACCAATTTGCAACTACATAATCCCTCTTTCTATCTTCTTGCACGAACTCTTTATGCAAATTCACATAAACTATTTCATCACACAAAGTAGAAAAAAATAGAATTTACCTCTTCATTGATTTGATGCTCCATGTCCACCAACATGTCCTCATTATTCTCTTTTCTGCTGCTGCAATTTGATCTTCAACATCCATTTCAGTGTTAGTTCCACAATCCATAGATTCATTCTCCACATTTTGTAACTCCCGATTTGATACCATTGATGAAGAGGGAATAATGATGCTCACAAAACACAATGCAATATATCTCTATTGCAACAAATAACAATCATTCCATACACAAACTCATACAATCATGAAGACCAACAGAGAGAAATAATCATTAATTCAAAACTAAATATTCTTTCCTTCTCATAGAAACAATTACAAAATTTTCTAAATCCATCAAGGATTCAAACATGCTCAACAATCTCTTCCTATAGCTTCCTTTCGCCACCCCAAAACTCTTCATACCTTTCCTCCAAAATATCTGCACGTTTCTCTTGAACCCCATGTTGTCCTCTTCTTCTTTTCGTCTCAGCTTTAAAAACCTGACACATTCTATCTATCCATGCTCCCTCATTTTTCTAAATCTTCTAAAACCGTTGCTGGTTTTTGTGCACCTCGTTCCCAGCTTTCTAGATCATTTTGAAATTATTGATTTTGTTACCGTATGAGAAAGTTATGGCTATTTTATTGAGACTGGGTCTCACAGTTACGACCCAGGCCATCTTCTTCTACCCAAAATGCCAATCAAACATCAAGATTGCATATTATTCCTTCCAAGACGTGGGCTGCCTCTTCATGCCTGTGCATTCAATGTCCATTCAAAAATTATCTTCCCGCCTCACACACACTCTCTCCATGCCATCAATGTCCATCATTCCAATCCCCCAACAAAATGCAATTTCAATTTTTTTTGAATGAAGTTATGATTTTACAATAAATGTCCACTCATAGGCTTGGACATGAAATTTTTTCATTTTTGAAAAATCAACACTTTTCAAATATTTTAAAACAATTAGAAGAGAAAATCAATCAATTAATTGATTTTTAAAATCCTAACATCAAACTTTACTGTGCTGGAGGAGTTGAAGATTTAAAATAATTTGAGTTTGCAACCAAAAATCAAAACAAAACACAAGCATACAACTTTAAAATATTTTTGGTTGTGTAGGATTGCTTGGTACCTGTGGATGCTCCTGTATCAGACTTGTTTTCTAGTCAATCTCTTGAGAGGATATCATATCCCCCATCCTGTGGTCTATTGGGGCACAGTGAGACATATCAATCTTTTTCTTTGAATAAATGCTATAAAACACATTGTCTCAAAGAGGGGCAAAATGTAGATACCTAAAACTAACTAATGCATTTTCATTTTATCATTCCATCATTATCCCTATTATTTCTTTTATCTATATTAATTAAATAGTTTTTTAATTATTCAATTAAGCTAACATTTCCCTCTTTTCATCCATAATAATATTTAATTATTTTAATCTTTTTATCATATCTATATTAATTAAATAATTTTTTATTTAATTAATTCATCACTTATCATTTTCCCTCCAACTTTAATAAAAAATAAAATTCAATTTATCTTTGCTCTTTTATAATTAAATAATTTTTAAAAATTATTTCATTAGCTAACATTGCTCTTCTAAATAAATTTAAAATAATTTATTTAAATTAAATATTTTTCAAAATTATTTAATTAGCTAACACTCATCTTTTAAATAAATTTAAAATAATTTATTTGAATTAAATCTTTTCCTCTATAACTAATAATTTTAGTCTAAGGGGTCGAGCTTAATTGGTTAAAACATTGAATTCTCAGTGTGGAGACTCAAGTTCGAATCCCAAAAGGGAAATCTAAGATGGAATTCTAAGTTGGGACTCTTGGTCTTCCATAGTTGGCTTCAAATGTGGAAGTGATTTCTAAATAAGTGGATTTCTAAGTTGTGACTCTTGGTCTTCCATCTATTATTTCTAGTGTTGTTGCTTGAAAGGAGCTAATATTGGTTTCATGGTTGTGGTCACAATAAGCTTGTGTTGATCTCATGTTGATGCTTGAATGAACAAAAAATAATTATAAATGATTATCAATATAAACAAATATGATTTAATTTCTCATTATACTCGATTATAACTTGTAATATTTTTTTAATATTAGATTATTAACAAATCCGCGGATGATGGCAAAGAAGATGCTGGTTTTAAGGAGCTACTCGAGTTCCTCATGGTGGATTGGGCGACTGCTATTTAGGATAAACCTTGCAGGGAGGAAAAGAATTAGACCTCTGGGTCTTTTTGTTTTTGTCAATTTCTCTATGAATTTTTATATGTTGTTTATCTGGTTTGACCCCTAGGGGTCTTTGGACCCGTATGCTCTGTATCATGCTTGCATGATGGACTATGTTTATCCTATGCTTACTGTTGCTTTTTGGTTTTTGATATGACTTGTTGTGGGTGATGGCTTGGTTCTCTCTACTATCACTGTGTTGTTAGTGTGCTTTCTCTGGATGACCTTTGGTGCCTTGTATTGATGGGACAACACCCTTGTTTTTGCTACTTTTTATATCAAAAACAAATCCACTTATTAAAGTAAACTAAAAATTACAAATTTTAATTATTTTATGCACAATTTTTATTGAAGATAAACCATATGTGGAACCTTATATTACTTATCTTCTTAAATGGGTAATCCTTTTATCTCCATGATTTTCAATAATTCCCTTGATTTCTTCCTTCTAGATATTTATGTAAATATGCCAATTCTAGTAAAAAACCAATTCTAGTAAAAAATGGAGCATGATTCTAGGGTAGAAATTTGGAGTTTAAGTCCTGTGATATTATTTTCTTTATGGGATTCCTCCTTTTCAAGTAAAGGAACATTCAAACATTACAAAAGGTTCAAGAGACCATTCTATGTTTTAGTTTTGATTTTTTTTCTTCTTATTTTAGATTATGTCTTTAAGGGTTCTTAAATTTTCTTATTCTAGGTATGGGCTTAAGTATGGTTAAATTTTTGTTTAGAATAATGAAAGTTGATTTAAATTAGTTTCAAATTTATTTATTTTTGCTATAATTAAAGATCTTTTCTCAAGTTAGTATTTGTTGGTTTGGTATTATGAAAGTACAAAATTTATTATGGTTATGTAACTATTGTAGAATGATTTTTCATAAAGATCACCTCTATATAAAATTTTACAACATCTATGTATTGTTCAAAATGTTGATCATAATGGTATATACGAGTACTTCAATTGAATTGTGTACTTATTGTAGCCTTTATCTAAGAGGATCTTGTAAATTAGGGTTGATTTACAATAATTATTATTTTTCCGTCCCTTGAATGTGTATAGAGTGCTTCCAAGAATGTTTCTAGCAAGTCTAATAAATTTTATATAAATTTCGGTATGGTCATCATTTTTTGGTGTCTCTCTCCTATAATGAAATTCATATAATTCATTAATTTTTTGGATTGCCTTTCTTTTGTAATTCTCTCCAAACTCCATCATTAGATAGATGAGATAAGTTAGTGTCAATAATATGCATAATTTCATTATAGTTAAAATATCCTTGAGCTATTGAAATGTGTATTGAATATGGATTGATATTTGGTGTCCAAATTCATAATTTAGTAGGCTTTCTAAGTAATGAGACATTATTAAAAATCAAAACATAGTTAATTATGAAAATAATCTTAATATTAGAAAATTCTCATGATACTTTCAAATTAATTAAAATGATCAAAATCCTCTAACAAACCTTACAACTTGTAAAATTATTTATTTTTTAATTATTACAAGATATTGCAATTCTAGATGAGTATGTATAAAAAATTAATATATCATTTTTGAAATAGTTATAGTGCTACTATAAAGATACAATACTTGATAAAAAAATAAAAAATATTATTTTTGTGGTTGAGACTTATTGTACCTATTTTTGTATCCTTACAAAAAATTATCTATTTTATAAATTTTGATACAATTTAAGTCACTTATTTTTAACATATTCATTAAAATCTCTTAAACTATTACACTTACAAAATTATTATAAACTAATGAAAGCATCTAAAAATATTTTAGATTACATATAAAAACATACAAATGATAAACCAAACACTAAACAAAATATCTTTGAAAATAAAAAATATAATAAAAATATTTATATATTTACTATTAACACCTTTAAATATTTTACTATTTTTAAATCTAATGCCCTTTATTTAAATAAATACCTTTCTTCCCTTTTAAAATCAAAATGTAATATTCCTAAAGCATTTTCCTTTATTCAATTTTTTTAAAAAAAAGGGTTATCGCTCCCTTTTTAAAATTCTATGTAAAATATAATAGCTTTCAAATATATCATGTACTCCACAAAAACTTGGACCCACAACTTTATCTTTCACTTCATGCTCTTTAAAAACTTTTAACAAAGTACATTAATTTCAGTGCCACCGATGATAATAACTTCAAAACTATTTAGAATTCAATATGCAATGCTTTATTAAATTCCAAGGATTTTTCATATGACCAAATATTACTAGGATTCCCTCCCATAAAGAATCTTTATCACTAATGTTTTTTTTTCTCTAGTCATGTAAATAGTTGTCAAAGTTGTCTTATCTATTTAAAAATGACAATGCTGATTTAATATTTTTCTTTTTAGCAAAGTGAACACTTTTGCCATATGCAAATGTACTTGTAAAATATTTTGACTAAATGTCTTACAATTTTATTTTTTTGTTTGCATCAAAGAAACGCAATTACAAATTATAAAGAGTAGTTAAAAAATTCTAGTAAGAAACTATACAACGATCAATACAACAAGCTGTACCAACAAACATAGCTCAACAAAGACCTATATCAAACCCAAAGTACATAGCAGTAACTTATGAAGTCACTATAAGCTGAAAAGATACATCAAAAATAAAATACAGAAGCACTATATACCGTAAAAAAAAGACCTTAGACCTTGTTCGATACAAATTTATTTTTTACGCAACTATTCAACTTGCAGCTTGATTTGACGAATCTGAAAACTCAAAGTGGGCTTCTTCAAAACCTCATTCTGAAGCATAGGAAACAAGATAGCAAGACAAAAAATATTATCAAAGTAAAGTCATAAAAACACAACTTCCTAATGATCATTATTGATAGTAAAAATAACTTTACATCTATTTCTCCATATATGTAACAAAATAATATGTCTCACAACATCAACAATTATATTATCATAAAGACCAGCTCCAAGAAGAGCTTCTTTCTAGCTTAACTTGTGAGTAAAAATAGCAGAGAAAACATTAAACACAACATTCCATAGCTTTTTAACCACTTGGCAGTTCCAAAAAATATGCTTCATATCTTCATGTCTGTGACAAAAAGGATAGTTAGTTGGATGGATCCTAATACATTTCAGCCTGTCCCCAACAGGCAGTTTAAAGTGTATTATCTTCTAGGCAATTAATTGAGCTTCTAAATTAATTTTAGATCTCCAAGTTTGAGCAGACAATTTTAACCAAAACCTTTCATTGAACTTGCACTTCCATTTAGAATTAAAATGTGGCTTCAAGGAAAACTTAGGAAGCAACTACAAATATATCTTTTTTAAAGGGAACAACAAAAAGGGATATGAAGACATCCATGAACAATCTTTAAAAAAACTACAATGGATTGGAGTACAAAGTTTCATAGAAAGCTCCAATGGCACCAAAGACTACACAAAGATAAATAAATCCTTATGTTTGTTGCTAAGAGTTAACTAATTTTTAACCACATTCCATGGAGACCAACACAATGACTGAAATTCTCATAAATCACCAACATTACACACCCCTTTTTTGAACAAAGGATAAGAATGCTTTAGGAAGCTTAATGCAAGAGGTTGACCATGATAGAGGATATGTTTGTTCCACCAAATAGACGAAGTGGAAAAGCTAAAACCAAGCTGAAGGGAATCTTCTCCCCTCCACTTTAAGAAATGACAAACATATTTCCAAGCCTTCTAGATGGATTAAAGGGGGAGGGAAACCTTGATGGAGGAAAAAGAAGCATGAATAATTTTGTCTAACCAACCCACTTGTTGTCATTTTCCTTTAACTTAAGCATAATTAATCCGATATTGAATGAGAATCTTCCATGATTCATCCCCTTTAACAACTCTAATAATCCATTTGGTGGCCAAACAAATCCCTTGAGTCCGTGGATCTATGAGAACCAAACCCCCTTTATGTTTTGGCTAGATACAATGAGACCATGATGTGGATATATAACCAAGGTTACCATCCCACTTGGACCATAAAAATATGTGAATAATCTTAACTTAGTCCTCATACCCTTTTTTAGAGGTCATCCAACATGAAGAATAATAAACATGCATAGTAAGGAAAATCTTGTTAACAACTTGAATTTTACTAGACAAGGAGATGAATTTATGCCCCCAGTTAAAGAGTTTCTACTTGAGTCTATTAAGAAACCAATTCCACATATCATAGAGAGAAACTCCGATACCGAAGGGAATTCCAAGATACCTCATAATTTCTCCATATTTGATTTGTTTCCAGTCTTTGGGAATCCATTGGGGAACAACCCCAACTTGAACCATTAAAAAATATGTTTTATTATGATCTAGTTTAGAGCTTGAAATTTCATAGTAAAGCTCCAAAATTTCCATTAGATTAGCGATATCCTTTTTAGTATTCTACAAAAAAAGTAAGTTGTCATCAACATAATGAGAATTAATGACAACATTGTGAGGAATGGAAACTCCTGCTATGAGTTGCTGATTAATAGCACTTTGAATAAGATAACCCAAAGCATCAACCATAAGAGCGTATAGATAAGGAGCTAGAGGACATCCTTGGCGAATGGATCATTGTATAAAAAAAGGTTAGACATCATATTATTGATGATAATTCGAGCATTAGCATCTTGGAACAACATTTGAATATGAGAACGAATTTTAGGACCGAAGCCCAACCATTGAAGCATTTTAATAATAAAGCTCCAATGAATTCTGTCATAAGCCTTATCAAAATCAAATTTAATTAAAATAGCATTTTGGCATGTTTGTTGTGTCCATTTATAGGTTTCCCATGCTAACATGAGATTTTCAAGAATATATCTGCCAACAATAAAACCTGTTTTCTCTGTTCGAATAATACATTGCACCATTGGTTTTATTCGAATAGCCAAATCTTTAGCAATGATTTTATAAGTATTAAGTAAGATGATAGGGCACCAACCAGAGATGGAGTCTTCCATTTTTTCCTTTGGGAAGGAGCTTAATTATGCCACCATTAATATTCATACCTAAGGAACCTTTGTTAAGGGCCTCCAGGTATAAATAATAGAAGTCTTCCTTGATGTGTGGCCACATAACCTAGTAGAATTCCATAGGAAGCCTGTTGCTACTTGAAATTTTGTGAGGGACCATAGAGAAAAGGGAATTTCCCAATTCTTCTAACAATAAAGTTCTATCAAGATATTGGTTGTACCTTGAGTCAATTTTGTTAGGAATATGGACTTTGACAATATCCTCAAGAACTTGTTGGATATCCTCCTATTGATCATCTTTGAAGAGGTTCTCATAACATATTTTGAAGACATTACAAATATCAGTAGGACTAGATTGCAAGATATTGAATTCATCCCTTATGGCACCAATTCTTTCTTTTTTATGTTTATAGTTGAGGTAATTAAAACAAACATTTTGTGCCCTTGTTTCCTTCCTTTATCCAATGTAATATGGATCTGATTTTTGCCCCTTTCCCTTTATAATTATCAATTTCATGTAGCTCAACCTCACTTACAACAATGGAGGTTTGAATTCTGATATTGTTAGGATCAACATCAAGCAATTTTCTATCATGCCCAAGTTTTCCTTGGAGGGATATTTCTTTTTGTTTGCATTTCCAAGCCATTTGTTTGCAAAATGAGCACAAGAAATTGGTACATTTATTTATAGAAACAAACCACCAGTCTATCCAAGACCCCTCCTCATTAGGTTTAGGGATGGAGTTCCAAAGACCTTCAAGGGAAGCTAGACAAGAGGGATTCTTTAAGTGGGATACATTAAGTTTGAAGGAAGTGAACTATCTATGTTTGACTTTGGGGACAAGCCAATATTGCAAATGATGCAATAGTGGTTAGAGAGAGTGGTGGAAAGGTCCACTTAAACACATTGCCCCAAAGGGCCAAGATTAAGGGCTAAAGTAGGGGATAGGTAAAATCTATCCAGCCTACTTAGCTTTCTATCACTACCCAATCTACAATTGGACCAAGTTTACTAGTTGTTTGAATGGCTTGAAATCTTATCATGAATAGGATCAACCACTCCCAAGGAGTTTTGACAAAACAGCCAACTATTAAATTCTTCTCTACTAAGATTAAATTCTTTAGGCCAACTACAATCATGGGCATGCTCAACCATCTTAAAGTCACCCCCATAATCCACTTAGCATTGGGTAAATTATTAGCCAACTAGTTCCATAACTCAACCTATTCTTTAGCAGAATTTGGGGCATAAATAGAATAGAAACCAATGAGTTGTCCATTGCTAAGAGTAAGGTCCCAAACACAACTATGGGAAGGGTCCTCACCTTTATCAATAACATGCTTAGCAATCCATGGGGAAATCCCAATAACATCCCCGCCTTTTCCCTCAATATGAGAGGTAAACAAAACATGGCATCACCCCAAATCTTACATAAAGAAGCTTCAAGATTAATACCACCAATTTTGACTTCTTAAAGGAAAAGCACATCAGGTTTCCATTTCATAATAGCCTCTTTGACTTTTTATTGATGAGGGAGGGAAATCCCTCTCATGTTCTAAGAGAGGATCTTATAATTCATGATGAAGAGAAGAATTATCTTCTCGAGTCAACACACTAAACTTGTTATCAAGATTCAAATCTGTATTCTTCGGCTCACGATCTTGGGTGGAGGAGGAAGGAGATCTGGAACGGTGATGAGGATGGGGTGAAGAAAATTTGGTATCACGAGGACTTAGTTGAGGAGAAGAATGACATGGAGATGGCGTAGGATCTCAATTAGGGACATTAGGAGAAGAAGAGGTTGAACGAAAATGATCATGAGATGAAGAGCAAGGGATGGAAAGGGGAGATGGATCTTTCCTCTTCCTAACCATTCTCCAAATATATGACATAACAACATCTTTAAAGGATGGGGTTGGCTCATCTTGCACAGTAGGAGGACTACCAATATTGGGGAATACAAATTTTTTGTGACAGGTAACAGACGAAGAGGGGAATGAGAGACCTGAGGAGAATGACTAGGAGAGGATAAATGATCACTTGATGGAGTAGCACCCAATGATGGCTGAAATTTTTTGTTCCTTTTGATTGGACACTCACAAATAAGATGGCCTTCTTTTCGGTAGTAAAAAAATGTATTTGGTTTGTTAAGTATACAACAGATTGAATCAATTCAAATCCTGAGCCGATCAATTTGATGCTCTCTAGTAAGGGCTTATTTAAGTCTACTTCCACACAAGCTCTAGGGTGAACCCTTAGGCTTGAAAATTTGTTTGAGTTATGTTTACACCGGATTACTCTTCCCATTTGAGCAACAATGTCCTTTAGGAAGGGTCTAAAAGCTAGGTTAAGATAAGGTAACTCCACCCACATGGGATAGGGTGAACAATATGGAACTTCAAGGTGAAATTGAAAATTGCAAGCTTTTAGATAACATATTTTTCCACATATGACCTAGGTACCATATTGTTAGACTGCTTGAGCATGGTCACCTGACTTAAACATACAAGAAAAATATCCATTACCAAGGCCTCTCAAAGCTTCTATTTCCCATCCTTGATTTTCCCAATTTAGTTTTTCCCATTTATAGAATTCACCTTCAGTAGGCACACCTCTTAAAAAAACAAAATAACAGTTTTGTATTGACATTATGTAATTACATCAATAACATCATCAGGGAGTTAGGGTTTTACCCGAATGGTCTTCTCACATCCACTTCTTTATTCAAAATGACGAAGTTTTTCTCCAAAGATACCATCCCAAGGTTTGCAGCCTCAACCTAATTTGCATCCTCTACTACAAACATGGAATCTCCTCCTTTTTTTGATGACTACAAGCTAGATACTTCTCTAGCCATCCTCACCATAGATTTTAGTCGTATTAGGAAGGAAGTGATAAAAAAAATCCTAGGAAAAAATGGCTAGGGTTTAAAAAGGACACAATATAAGTCCATTTTCTAAAAAAAACCTTGCCTTCATTCGTTCCTAGAGAGAAAAAAACCCTAGAAGAGTTTGTTGCTTGAGCAAGCAACAATTGAAGAGTAAAATCGCACTAGTCAAGGGCTTTGTTGGAATGAGGCGAGAGTATGGGCAAAAAATTAGTGATGCACAATAGAAAAGGATAGATGAAAGAAGAAGCACGATAGGAAAAAAAGGTGAGAAAAGGACGGTTCAATAGATAAACATAGCTGGAAATGAAGGTGATCAGGGTTACAAGCTAGACATAGGCAAGAGATCTCGAAACTTTACACGTAGACCTTTTTTGTCACATCTCATTTTTAATAATTAATTTTTCAGATATATTTTTAATAATTAAATAATTGTTTAGGGTGAGAAAAATCTATATTTTAAATGTTTTATGATATTTCAATAATGAATATTTTAGAATCCTTAATTATTATGATAAATTCAATGTGCAAGTTGATATCCTTTCTGATTTAGAACAATGATCTTAATAATGAACTATCATTTGTATTGATGTGAGGTGAATATAGGAAATCATTTTCTCCCTTCAGCATGTTGAGGGAGAGTATCATTTAGGAGAGGATGGTAGATGGCAATAATATGGTAGTTAAACCAAGTTAATTGAGAACCTCACACACACCTAAACAAGTTAGTAATTTGATTTTATGTTGATACATGATTTGTTGCACTTTTCTGCAAGTAATGTGTGATAATGCATTTTAGGTATCTGCTAGAGTTTCAAGATGTAAATATTAGTCTATGTTTACTTGAATTTTAATGTTTTCTCAAGGTGTATGGTCACAAGTTCATGTTGCATTCATCTAGTTGAGTTAAGTCTTGTCTCAAATCTATAACAAGTTTATATTTTTTTGTGTATATTATTTTCACTTTTGAAATTAAATAAAATTTTAGTCCTTTTATTCAAAGGATTCAATTATCTTTTCCTACTTGGTTGAGTTCTTTTTGAAAATATTTTTAATTAAAAAATAAGTTTAAAATTTTAAAAAGAGGGAAAAATGGAATAGGGTAATAAAGAAACTCTAGACTTTAGGAGGTTGTTTTAGCATATTGAAGGAGCAAATGGAAGGAATATCACCTTTTCTTGAGTGATGGAATACAGGTGTGTTTTATGTGGAGATAATGATGAGACTTTCTAACCATGTAGAATTATTTGGGTGTGATGGTCACTTAGTTTTGGATATTTTCATGAGTTTTGTTAAGAAGAGAATTTTTGTGGGGAAGTGGTGGGATCCCTCTGAATAAAATCTATTTTTGGTTTGTATCTTGTAATTATGAATTTTAAGAGAGAAAAATGGGAATTGATGCCTTCTTTTAGGTAGTTTGGATATCTTGTTTGGGATTCCTCAATTTTGGAGGTATGTTTTACTAGACTAATTCCAATTATTTGATATGATGAAATTAGTATTCTTGGAGTTTCCTTTACTATTTTAAAGCTCTATTTGGGCATGGTGGAGGAGAATGATTATAATGTTTATGGGTTAAGCTTTATGCTTATCAATTATATTAATACAAAAGTTAGATTAATAATTTTCTTTACAAATTGATGTACTATATATCTAATGTAATACCCACCCATTCATTTCCTTGAGATGTTTTTGAATAATGTTATTTTTGAATATGTATTAGGGGTGCATAGGCCATGCTTGTTCTTATTGTAATATTTGGTGTGTGTTTAGAAAAATCACATATTTAGACATGGTGCTCCTTTAAATGTTAGTTGTTGGTGTACTGGTTTTGAGCATGCATAAAATTGTGCTAAGTTCCTTGTTAGGACTTAATATATATTTTTACTATTGCATTCCTTGAGATGCATGTGTTATGCTTTACATGACTGGTTTATCATAGTGCTTTATTCCATGGATAGGAGTATGTGTATCAAGATTATATGGTTTATATTATGTTGTACCCCATTAGATGAACTTTGTGTTGTTTTAGCTAATATATATTGAATAGGTACACCTAATTTATGCTTTGAGTATGTAGGTATAGGGTTATTTCTCCACCTAATTCTATCAGTTTGAGTAATTCTAAATGGTGTTTAATTGGAGATGTCACTTTGGGTTGATGAGTCGGTAGCCACTATTGCACTAAGTTTGAGTATGTGACAAGTCTCTTTTCCCTGATGGTTTTTGGATTTGAATTGATAGAAATTTTGGACTCCATGTGTTGTGAAAAATTAGTAAATAGATATTTATATTATGGCTGTTTGTTTTCTTGTTTGCATGCAATTGTATTTTAAAAATAAATATTTGTGTTATTGATGACTAATGCATTAGGAATTGGGAAAGAAAAAAGGGTAAAAATACAATTTAGTATCTGTTAGAAATGATAATTAATTATTAGAATTAGATTAATTATGATAAAAATTATTTCTTTATGTAACACCCCACTAAGGGACCTAGTGGATTAACACAAAAGAACTTCAACATCATGCCAATTTTTTTTTTTTTTAATTAACTAAAGTGACACTAACTAACCCACTCAACAAAATTAACATTGATAACATCATTACATTAACATCATATCATAATCACATTATGACCTACAAGTAACATTAATCATAGCCCACTTACACACTTATCCACCATGGTCCCCTAATGTCGCTACTACAATACATCTACACTAACTAAACCTATAGAAAGACATTTGATACACTAAGATCACATCCAATCAATTCTTTGAATGTAAATTAAATCTCATACATCAAATTACATATGATAACGTAACTTAATTATAATTAAACCTCATCGAACATTATGTCAGTATGATCCTAATCTTAATCAATGCCATGAAATAGGTACATAAAGATATATCACATCTAATACTAAATTAAGTTCATATGCATCATAAATACAACATTCCTATGTTAAGCTTTCTATTACATAATAATCAACAATAAATATATGTTCAAGGTTACATTGACGTATTTACATTTCCTTTACAAGAATGCTACAATGTACAAGATTCATTCATATGAGAGGTACATATATAAGATACATATTAGACACAATTTTCTTAGAAATATCATCTGCATCACGAGACCAACTCTGGAATGAAGTGGAAGGAAAGACTCTATGTTGCACACAAATTGCACCACCTAAACCCTAATGGATGGTTGGAAAATACCACCCTACCACGTGGAGCCCTGAGGCCCACTCCCTCCATGCTAAGAGACAACACTAGGCCCCACACACAAGGAAGAAATAGAAACAAGTGGATGACACTAAACATCCAAAGGAGATTGTCTAAAACAAGAATCAACCAAAAATCACAAGGACTTTCACAAAGACTTCTAGGTACTTCTAGAGGCCAAAAAAATATAACACAAACGGATAGGAAACCCAAAAGCTAAAATTTTACCACAAAAAATACAATGAAGCACATAGCATAATTTTCACAATCTTATAAAAAAATAGACAATTTTAATTTAGCAGTTCATAATCAAGACGAACAATACATAGCCTTGGTACAATTGATCCTTACATAGTACAGAAGCCTCAACATAAGTTTTCACAAATGATAAGAAATTTTTAACATAAAAAAAATAACACATTCAAGCACAAATAATACAACATAATACAGATAAAAGGATAGAGCTATATCCTCCTATACAACTTTAGAACTGGACTAATTTTTCCTCTTGACAGTAGTAAATTTGTCATCCATAAAACAACCATAAAACACTCAAATCAACTCAAAATCCAAATCTATCAAAGACCCATTTCAGATTTGGCCCTCGACTATTCAACAAGGTGAAAAAATTTAACCAAAAATGAATAAAAAATTCATAAAATGAAAAACAAAAGACAAATCCCATAAAAACCCTCTTTTTTGCCATACCCGATTACAACCAAATGACAAAATTAGAAACCCAACAACCAAATATTTTCCAAAATATAAAATATTAAAACTACAATTAATTTAACTACTTTCAAATGCCTACAAATCTAAAATCCTAGTCTTTCATTGGCTAGTTACAGGGAGAAACAAGAGAGTATTTATAGCCATGGAGGAGTAGCCTGACAACAGTCTCATGTTTCAACCATATCTCAAAAACTACGATTTGAGTTTTTGAGATTTTAAGACAAAATTTAAAAGACAACGAAATGAAAAAAACCTTTAAATATCTTACTGACCTAATTCGTAAAAATAGATTTATGGCTGACACAAGGAGACTTTTTACCGAAGACAATAAACATATATTGATTTTTATTCTGGAATAAATAAATATTTCATTCACATATAGAATAAAAATATATATCATTTATTTTCAAGAATTAGAGAGAGAGAGAAATCAATCAAATTATTCATACATTCAAAAAGAAAATTTAAACAAAAGATTTCAAAATCCAACCTGGATCCAACGCTTGGCATGGATGGGAATTCGATGTCGAGCTCATAAAATTTCAACTTTCGACTCCCCAATCCAGAATTCTCCTAAAATCACAATTCCCTAGAAAAATCCATTCCCCTCAAATCATAATTAAATTCTAAATCACGCTCCTCCAAATTTTGACTCAAAACCATTCCAAATTTCTCAAAAACCTTAGAAAGATTAATTCAAAACCATGTAAAATCTCTCCATTCTCAAAACCCTCAAAAATCTCTTCTAAAATCCTTTAAATTTCATGCACAGAAGTGAAAGTCTCATTTTTTAATTTTTTTCCACAAATAAAACTAATTAAATTAAAAAAAAAAGAAAAACAAAAAAGAAAGTAACTTTCTTTCTTTTTCCCCAAAAGACTTTTCTTTTTCAAAATAAAACAGGGAAATCAAATCCTCTCATAAAATAAATTACTAAAATATTAAATTAAAGCACATATCCTCATCCCACTAATGAAATAACTAAAATAAAATAAATAATCAAATTAATTCACATAATCAACTCATTTATGTAGGGTTTCCCACCAAATAAATTCAAAATATTACAAGAGATAAAATAACCTCCTTAAAAATAATCACTCCACCAAAATAGTAAATCAAAACACAAATATAACATATGCTTACATATTAATATTTAATAAATAAAAATAGAATATGTTGATATTTATAACCTTGTTTTCATAAAACATAATACACATATAATCATAATAATAATAATAACCATAGCAATATATATACATATATATAAGAACATTAAATCACTTTTCATCACATTAATAACAATTATAATAACAACTAACATGATCGACCCAATATCTAACTTTACTCAAATAATCCACAATCCAAGGCTAGGCATAAACCACAAAATAACTTCTCACATAAAAGAGACATTCACATCAAAACATAAATAATGAGAATGATCACAACAATGACTAACTTGACTTACCAAAGGATTTAAAACCATTTTAATTGAATCCACACTCAAAGCTAGACATTAGAGTCACACAATCACATAACCCAATAGAAACATTCACACACGTGTAACACTCCAACCATAGGGTAAAAGATATCGGACATTGTCCCTTGACAACTCACAAAAGGTGGTCACACACTGAATCAATTGTCCCTAATTGGAGACAATGGCTAGGGTTGGGGTATAACTTGGGCCTAGATGTTATCTCCTCAACCACCATTGGGATTAGAGGCATGCTCAGACCTACTAATTTAGGTGGAGACGTAGCCTAGTACCTGTTCACTCAAACATACAAATTAGAGCACATGTCCATAATAGTTGAAGCACTAGGAAAAGAACTCTAACAATCATATCTCATTCCCGTATTTCCCCCATACATCCAATGGTACAATGCCGCTCTTTCCTTCTAACCTAACAATATACTATTGCATCATCCAACTATCCAAATAAATCTCTGCATAATAATAATAACATAACAATATGCATCTTACTCACAAAAGTACTAGCAAAAACTCATATTCCATCTGCAACTACAACACTTAAAACACAAGTTAGTACCTCTTCATGATAATAAATATGATCATAATCAAAATAATAATTATATCATTATGATAATAATAATATTTCAAAATCATGTGAAAACCTTAAAGATAACCAAAGCACTTCCATAGCACAAATATGCCCATAACTTGCATCCTAGTAATAATCATGTCTGAACACACACACACATTATGATAAACCTATCCTTAAACAAATATAATAAGTCCTTTCCTAACCTTCTCATATAGTCCATAAATTCGTAATATACAACATCAATTGCTTAACATCATTAGCACATATTTTTAAATATCCCTATTATTTCACCTTTATCTCCAAGAACCAAAGCCAAACTACCTGCACATCCATGGTGTGAATGGAGGAGTACTACACTTTACGTGGGAAAACTAACTTGAATTATTTAAATTCTAAGAAGGGAATTAGATTGTATTTTTTATTTTCCTTTGAAAAGAATATAACTTAGGAATTTTTAATTTAATACAAATTATGTTTTTGAAAAAAAAACAAAATTAAATAAAAGCGAAAATAAAAATAAAAAATTCAAAAAAATTATGAAAGGAAAATAATTAGTATTTTCATTCACTCTCTTATTTATAAAACTCTCACTCAAAAACTCTCTTCCAAAAAATGAAAGTTGGATGAAATGGATGGATTGGTTGGAAAATGGATTTTCTTGGGTTGAGAATTGAATTGCAAAGGATGGATGGTTTGCTTGCATTGCATTTGATTTGTCTTCTCAACTTTGGAGGTAATTGATACTTTTGGAAAGTCTCAAAATTGAGGTAATTTCTCTTCATTTCTTCAAGTTTTGAATTCCTTTGAATCATATTTTCCATAGAAGCATATGATATCCATTATAGATTTAATTCTATACATTTTCATTAAATAAATTCTTTTATTGTAAAATTTAAAAATGTTCATTTTATATGCCCTCACCATGGATTTTTTTTCAAAACCTTTGGGATGTGAAATTAACCTTAAAAAGTGATGTTGTTCACCATAAGATCAAAAGGGTTTTTTTTTTTAATTGAAATTTTCATTTTTTTTTTTATTTTATTGTTGAAATTTTCATTTCTAAAAATTAAAATAGTTTTTAGAATTTTAGGATTTTTTGTTGTTGAAATTTTCATTTCTAAAAATTGAAGCAGTTTTTAGAATTTTGGTGTTTTTCCTTTGGAAAATATTATGAGAAAAATTGAAATTATGATGGATTTTGGATGAATTTTAATGTGGGAAAAGAAGTATCATTAAATATTTTTGAATTATAATCTTATGAGACCATGTTTATTTTTATACCCTAATTTTGTGCATTGAAATCCATGCCACATCCAAATAGTGTTTTGGAGTAATGAACATAGGATTTAAGGTCTAGGATGTAGGAAATAGTGGATCTTGATGTTTTATAGGATACAAAGGGATCCTAGGATAGAATATAGGTGAATACCTACTAATTAAGTGATAGTTAAACTTCATCGCATAAATAAAAAGAACTAAGATGCTAATTCCATGACACACCTAAAGTGATTGTAAAGAATTGGTGTGAGAATAAAGGACATGATGCTCTCCAAGAGTTACTATATATTGTTAATTGAGTACCCTTGTAGGGTGACTGAGATGCATACTCATAGCCATCAATTTGAGCTATTGTAATGACACTCCTTTCTCTACTTTTAATATCCTCATCCTTGATGCCATTGTAATTGGTGTTCGACATGAGACCTATTTCTTGTCATGTTGAGATTGGGTGATACCATGAGTTCATATGTTTATATATGTGTTATATGTTTTATCCTTGGCCTATTATGCATTTGATGTTGATCATGCTTGGTGGCTTGTTTTGCATTTGATGTTGATCATATGCTTGTTGGAATGTATGCATGACTTATCTTATTTGATGCCATATGCATATTACTATTCTTGTTCTTATTGATTAGAATTCTTGTGAGCCATGCTCCCTTATTTTGTGTGAGTGTTCTGATAGCATGGTGGGGTGGACCTAAGGGTGCCATGTATCTAGGTTAGCTTGCAATTGGAGGTTCTCTTCCCCTTGCCTTAGTTTCTAATTTTCGTAATATGATTCAAAATGTATAAATTTAGGAATTTGAGTCCCCTCTTTTAATTGTAATGTTATATTGGAGCTTTTTTTTTATAGATAAAATATAAACCTCCCACATAAGTGGTGATGGATCTATCTTTATTTGCATGTTTTCTTGATGTTGATGTCAAATTTTATTGTCATTCCTTATGATTTTCATCATTTGGTTAAGTTGGTAAAACAAAATTAGAGAATATTTAGATATGGGCTTAAAATGAATTTAATGAGTTAGAAAATGTTCAATTTGGCATGGATTCTTGTGTGGTTCATTTCCCTATTTCAGGTTGTGTGTGTGTGAGAACCCATCATGGGGTGGTATTGTTTAGATTCTCCTCTTGTTTGAAGGACAAGTAGGGTGTGTTCATGGTAATGTTTCCTTTGTCCCTTGTGTCATTTTACTTGTTTTGGATTCCCTTATAATCTCTCCATCTTGAGGGAATGCATCCTTTTTTGGTCAGTGTGTTGGAGATTGGATGGGGTTGTCCTTGTTTATCTCTTGGTTGTTTTTCACCATTTTGGAATCCATTTGTGTTGTATTCTTATTTTTATGATTCTTTAGTCTTGTCCCTAGGTATGATACTTGGAAATAGTTATCCATTTAGTCTTTGGCAAGGACTACAATCCATGGTCACGACTATATCACAAAAATAGGACAACATAGATTCGAGAATCCAATGTATTTTCTAGACGCTTGTGTAGTTTTGGGATTCCAACACATTTATGATGGGACACCTATGGAGTGTTGTGCTAGTATGCTAGTGTCTTTTTTGGGCATTGTAGTCCTTTTTATGTTGTTTTCCCCTCTTTTTTTGGTTAGTAGGATTTTATAGCCATTTCTCACATAATTTTTTTGTATGAAAGTTGTTTCCCTTGGCCTCATGAGTCTTCCCATTTTTTTCTTTATTAAAAGGTGTTGTATCTTGAGAGTTATGAAACCTTTTCCATTGTGAAACATATCATTTGTTAAAAATGATTAATTGTTGTTCTAGTTGGTGGAGGGCTTGTACCTCCTAGTGAGCAAACCTCTTGGGTGATCCCACAATAGTGGTTTACAATTCCCTTCACAAAGAAAAAATGCAAAAATGCTCCTCAATTTTTTTTAGGTTTTTAGGGGTTTGCTTGAAGGGGGTGTTCGAGAGAACCCAAAAAAGGGTTTGCTCGAACACCCCCTTCGATCGAACCCCTTTGGTGGGTTTTTTTAAAATGAAATTGAGAGAAAATGGAAAAAAAAGGGGGGTTCAAGCAAAATACCCTTCTAGTGAACCCCCCTTCACTCGAAGGGCTCTAGGGAGTTCACTCGAAGGGGGGTTCGCTTGAACCCCCCCTTTTTCCCTTCCCCCCTCCTCTAGCGATTTTCTACAAAAATTTTCCTTTCTAAGCTTGGGTTGAAGATGAAAATGCAATCAACTTCACAAACCCAACTGGATGATGGTAGTTCTTAGAATGAGCTATCCATCAAATATAATTTTAATACATTGGTTTTATTATGTATTTTTTTTAGTTTAATTAAACATAGGTTTTTCACCAAAAATCAAGCTCTCTGTTCTACACATGTGGAAAAATAGTAGATTATCAGGAAAAATTCTAAAAAATATCTATGCACTTGATATTGATGTCCTTGATCCATAAAAAAAAACATTGAATTTCGATACATACAAAAAAAGTTGTGTTAGCAAGTAAACATGTCTAAATTGTAATTGGTTTTACTTCAAAACTTAATTAAGAAAAAAATATTCAATAAAACCGTATGAAACCAATTGCATGCACTAGATATCGTAGTTATGAATCTAAATTTGAAAAAAATAGAATTTTATCCTTCATAGAAAAAAAAGTTGTGTTAGCAAGTACATGTCACTCTTTAAAAATGGTGTTTACTATTAAAAACTAGTTTTTGAAGGATATGGAAAAAGAAATGAAATTTGATTCCATTTTTTTAAAAATATATTTAGAATCTACAAAAAAAATGTCACAAATGGCTAGTTTGCATCATCTTCAAATTCCTCATGGTTTGACAACTATAGGTGCTTGGAATTGAAGATTTAGTTAAAAAAGTTCAGTTCAATGTCAAGTTTGGCCAAAAAGTGTAAACCACTATTGTAGAATCACCCTCTTGTGAAGGGTTTTGTTAGGAAAATGGTGTCTCAATATTGGAATTACATGAGGTTACTATTTATATTAGGGTGCTGCCACAATAATTGGTTACACTTTCTGGGACATCCTGATTTTTGCTGAAATCATATATTTTTAGAAAATATAATGATTTAAGCCTTGAAAGGTTCTATTTAAAGGATTTTAATTGAAGAGGGTTTAATCAAACCCCCTTGGATATAACCACGCTAGTTTTAAGCCATACCTATAATGGAGTCTCCTCTACACCTATCAAAATGCTGATAAAAAACTAGTTTTGATTTACCTTTTGGGGGATCAAATGAATTCATTTAAAATTTATGTTTTGTAAGTATGTAGTCCTTATTATAAGCTTCCAAAAAATTATAATTTTAAATATATTTAATTTCATTATTATATTTCTCTTTTATTTCTTGTGAATGTAGGTTTTTCACCAAAAATCAAACTCTCAGTTCTGCACATGTGGAAAACTAGTAGATTGCCAAAAAAATTCTAAAAAATATCTATGCTCTTGGTATTTATGTCCTTGATTCAACAAAAAAAAGAATTTTGATACATACAAAAAGAGTTGTGTTATATAGTAAATCTGTCTAAATTGTAATTGGTTTGAATTCAAAACTTAATTAAGAAAAAAAATTCAATAAAACACTATGAAACCAAATGGAGCTAGATATCGTATTCACAAATCTAAATTTGAAAAAAATAGAATTTTATCCTTCATAGAAAAAAGTTGTGTTATACACCCATTGAATATTTATCATTTAAGCATGCAAGTATAGAGATACTTCAACAAAGTCATATTCTACACCAGGTTTAAAGCTAGGTACTCACATTCAAAAAGACTTTTAATAAAATATATACAAATCTATGGTGTAGAAGTGAAAATGTGCAAAGGAGATGGTGTGAATATCTACGAAGGTGCTGGTGATCTGAAGGAAAGGTCTAGGGCTTCAGGCGACGCTACTGGTGTAGGTAAGAAGGCTATGAGAGATGCGTCAAACATTAGATCTAGCCACACTCCTTCCCATGCTAAGGTTGGTGGTGTGGGATGGCAGTGATATGTGCTTCATTTGGATTCTTGCAGAGATGGGGCGGTGGATTCTCCTCCTTCACCTCCTCATCCCTTTGATACTTTGGGCGAATCTCCTGTACTAACTAATAGTCCCAAAACCTTGAAGGGATGCTAGAACAGTGTGAACTTGTTCCATGAATGCAACGAATATTGTCTAGAGAAGATTAAGAAATCAAACCCTATTTCTCCTCCTCCCAAACTGCCCAACCCGCCCATTTTTGGCTCGAAGGAGACTCATGCTCACAATAATTTTGGTCTCTTTGTTGGGGATGCATAAATTTTCATAACGGATGATCTTGCAAATTTTCACATATTGGATGATAGCATTAAAGCCATCTATGTTGATGTTGGTTGTCATTCCTCTATCATCAGACTGCCATGAAAGCGACCACCCCTTGATGATTTTCAGGCTTGGGATTTGATTATTTGGAGCGACCTGTCTCCCCCTATGGTTCAAACTCTAGATTTTGGCTTCTTTATGATTACCTTTTCTTCGGTTGATAACTACATTTTTGTTCTGCATAATGGCCCTTGGTTCTTTGATAAAACTGGTTTGTTCCTCACTCCTTGGACACCTTTCTTTGATCCTGTCATTGCAATTATCACAAAGATTCCAATTTGGATTAGGTTATATAATCTTCCTTTGGTTATGAGGACTCTGGCTCTCATTGGCCAAATGATTAATCAAATTGGGTCTTTTGTTATGATCAATCCTACAGAGGGAACTTCATGCAGATTCACAAGGGTTTGTGCTTTTATGGATATTTCCAAACCCCTTCCTGGCTCAATCTGTATTGACTCTTCTTTTGGAACTTGGTTGCAATTTCTAAACTATGAAGGACTACCATTTATATTTTTTGCTGCAATAATATGGGACACAAGATTAAGGCTTGCACTGCTCCTGGTTCTCCTGGCTCTAGATGTCATGGCCTCAAAAAATGGATCAAAAAAGTTGGGTCTCTTGATACAGATTTTATTTGGCGCAACCACAAAAAGTTTATGGATTCCCACACTATTATTGGGGCTGATTCAGTGGTACCTTCAGAGCCTCTTCCTAGGAGTCCTTTAGGGCATGCGGTTCCTTCTCCTTGTTTTGTGGAGATTGTCTTTGTTGAGAATATTAAGGATGAATTTGCTAAGAATGTTGAGGATGACTTAGAGTCAGAGGAAACCTTCGCTTTTATGGAGGATCTGGATGATCCAATTTCTAAAATTTTCAATGACTTTGTGGTGGCTCCTCCTCTGAAATATGGGATTTTCCAGATTGAATCCAAGAAATTAAAACCTAATTTTTAGTGAAAAGCGAAAAAAAGGTAGGAAGTCAGAGGCTGAAAAACTTTGCATTGAAGGAAAGGAAGCGGTTGAGGAGGGCTCTCAATGGACCATGGAGGCCCTCTTCTCCAGGAAAAATGTAAAAGTATAGTTTGGCTTTGGCCTTTTGGCTTTTGCAATAAGTTCGAGCTCCTTGTTGGGATTGCCTTCTCTGGGAGATTTATTTTCTCTTGTCTTCCTCTTCTTCTCTTAGTGATGGATTTTGGTTATTTTTTGCTCCCCTTGTCTCAAGGGTTTGCTCTGTGTATTTCTTTTCACCCTTTCATATAAAAAAACTCTCTTACACAACAAAAATATGTGTAATACAGTAAACATCACTCTTTAAAAATGGTGTTTATTGTTAAAAACTAGTTATCAAAGGAGATGGAAAAAGAAATGCGATTTGATTCCAAAATTTTAAAAAAATATATATTTAGAATCTACAAACAAATGTCACAAATCACTAGTTTGCATTATCTTCAAATTCCTCATGGTTTAGTAGCTATATGTGTCCAAAAGTGAAGATTTAGTTAAAAAAGTTTAGTTCAATGTCAAGTTTTCCCAAAAAGTGTAACCCACTATTGTGGAATCACCCATTAAGTTTATATTTGAGCATGGATTGATCCAATTTTTTCCAAAGCTATGGTTTGACTAAATAAGCATGCTTGTAAAGTTTCATTGTGAGATTACACATGGATTTGAAGATATTAAATTTTCCATTTTTGAAAGTTTTAAATTCTAGTTTGAAGGCCTTAGAGTGGTTTTTTGGCCCTAAAGTTGGCAAAGCATGTTATTGTTACCTGATTTTTAGGGGCAGTTTTGAAGAGTATGTGACAGAGACAATTGGAGGAATTGAAAAGATACATAGAGTTTCTATGTGATATACTCACACTGTGCAATAACATGGCATCATATTACAACCATGAGGTATATGGGGCAACAATAATGATCAACATTAAGAGGATTATCAAACTATCTCAACCAAGTGTCAATTAGGTATAAACAACATATACAACATAAGTCATGAGGGCAGGATGTTTTGCATTTTTTCTCATCTTTGCACTATCCATGTAATGGTCATTGAGGAGGTAGTTTTTCATTCATGAAATTACAATCAATGCTACTAATATGCATATGAGAATAGATTACATTCAAATGAAGCAACAAATGGATTAGTTATAGTTTATGATAACCAGTTCCAGAAAATGCAAAAATACCAATTGTTCATTCATGTTGGCGGCTGGTAAAAGTCATTTTATTTACATTAACAACAAAAACCCAATTTGAGTTGTGTTTTAAAATGCAGAATGCAAGGAATAGTATTTCTTCTCAAAGCAAGTTGTCTCAAAAGTTGAAATACAGAGATATTGAAAGAGATAACATGGAGTTTTTGTTTCAAAAAGAGCAACAAAAGTATGCAAAAAACCCCAATGCATTCTTACAACCACGACTTGGAGGAATGATTTACTTCAAAATTACAACAAACCCAGATGGAAATCATATGTTTCCCATCTCAGACAAAAGAAAGAGATAATATTATGCCATACTTGAAGCTAAGCACAAACAAAATGACAACATGGTGTGGGAGTTCAAAGAATAGAGGAATACAAAAGTATATGAAAAACCCTGTTTCATTCTCATGGCCATGGCCAGAGCAACAAGGTTTTCTTCATGAAACAACAAAGCATTGGAGTTTTCTCCATTTAAATACAAATGCTGAAGGAAATAAGCATTCTAATGCTTTATTTTTATGCTGGAGACAAAAAATTATTTTTGTTTGCTAAAAATCAGAAGGTATGTGGTCAACTAGATGCTTACCTGAGCTATGTTGCTCATTTTATGTGTTTATACAAGCTTTTTCCACATAAAAAGAGCCTCTACTCAAGCTTCAAAGAAACCTCATGGTGATTGTGAGAAGAAGGAATCATCAGAGGAGATAAAGAAACAACAAAATGATCAGAAACATTCTATAGGCCGCGACCTTTACACCTCAAATGGCTTTCAAATGGTGTCAAAAAATACAGATTCTTGCTCAAAAAATTAATTATCCACTATTTCCAATGTGGAAACCACAATTTTTATCCATAAACCAATCATAAAACATGTTCTATGAGCATTCAAGGAAACCCTATGGCGGCTAGAGGTGGAGCTCCAAAATGGTTGATGGAGAAATGAGACTTTTTTACAAATCTTTTTGTTTTGTTTTAGGGTTTGACCCTATTTTGATGCTGATGGGATTTTTATCCCATGTTTAAAAAAATGAAATTCATGTTAATGCAAAATGGGGCTGATGGTAAGTTCATGACTTAGGCATTTTATGCCTTAAGTCTTATGCCTTATTTCAAATTTGTTAAAGTCCTTCAAACAATGAAACATATAAAGTGTGCCAAATCCCATATACAATGCCTTTGACCTTTGGTCATATAATTTCATGGTGTCTTGAAGACTTGCAAATTGTTCCTTCCAAGGAGTGTGGAAGCCTTTTATGCCATATAGGCCAAATTTGAGCCTTTTATTTTTCCTTTGAAAATCATAAGATGTTGACCAAACATGTGGCATTGGAATGCAGAATGAAGAAAGTAAAATGATCAAGTGCCTTGGAGGATTTGTGATCTTGTTAATGCTTTTGAAAGCATTTTGACATTTCATTATATTTTTGCATTTTGTTTCAAAGTATAAAAATATCATTTAAGTGATTTGCTAATCACTTTGATATTATTTACATGCAAATATAATGTAATCCACAATAGGTGGTGGGCCCTCTTATATTTTGCTTTGAAATGTAAAATAAATTGATTAAGTGGTGTATTATAAATCACCTAATCAAGTTATTATCTTTAATGCCCTTTTGGAGTCTTGTGTTTCAAAACACACATATTGCATGAGTCAAATTTGGGGGACAAAATGATGGATTGCAAAGATGAGGAGAGTGTGGGGGTGAAGCATTTGACTATTTTGGAGAAACATGTGCTACTTTGGAGGGAGTTTTGTCACACTTGTGGCATGACTTGAGTCTGAGCTTGACTTTTCACCATTTTAGAGGCCTTTTGGAGTGATTTTGGAAGGTTCTTTTTTGGATTTTGTGCCTCATCTAACCAAAACCTTCTAGATGGGCAGGCATGATATTGGTGTGACCTTTTTGCTTAAGTATATTCATTTTGGGCATTTTGGAGTTCTTTCTTTCCAACAGCAGGATAGCTTTGTTTTGGAGCTATTTTTCATGGAGCAGTATTGTAACTCAGATGGACTTATGATACAGTAAGCACTTTGAATTAATAAAATAGAGAATTTTACCTCCTAATTTCATGTTTTATGGTATGCTGTCAATGATTGATCAGTTTGTCTTGTGAAAAATTATCTTTCCTTGCAAACTTGTCTCATGTTTAGGCATTTGTTTAGCAAAAAATGCATGTTAATAGGTTATAAGTTGTGTTGTTAAATAGTGTTGTTAGTTGTGAAACCTTTGTTTTCCTTTTAAAATCCCTATTTAGAGACCTCCTTATAAATTACTTATGTAAACTACATTTGAAAATGAGTTCTGTAAACCAAGTTTTATGATAACTAATTCGAATGTGATAGGTTGCTATCAGGTCCTAGTTGTTTTTTGGTGTATCACCTTAGATATTTTCAATTTTAGGTTCATTTTTCATGTAATTACTACCCTTTATCTCAGAAATTAGTAGTTAGGCATCATCAAAAGGGGAAGGCAACCCATAATCTGGAGGTCTGCTTTTGAACAGGATACCCACAACCTGAAAGCAGTACCATGTTATATCCAAACCTGCTAAGTTCATTCACAACTTGGCAATAGGGTGCAGATTTGGATCCCTAATAGTTTTGGCATGCCTGGTGGGATAGGTGAACTGCTTCTCAGTTCATTTTTATGCATTTTGTTACTATTGTTTGGTGTGTGCAGTAGTAGTTTTAGCCTTTTAGAGTCATTTTCTTTACATACCTAGCGACTCTGGGAAGTTTTACTAGTTTTAGTATGATTAAGTGCTGGTTAGTTTCAATTAAATCTGATTTTGTCTTATGTTCTAGCTTTTGAATGAATAAAAATGTCCATATTTCATGGAAACATGTCATATCACCCAACATATCATGAAAATGCCAATTACCCACCATTCCAATAAAATCATGCATGTCCGACCTCTTACCAGCCATATCACACCAAACAACTTGCTGGTTTTGTTTCAAATAACCCTGTGGTTGCAAGTTACCAACATTCTCATGATGTTTCCCACCCTCCTACTCCTACTCAATCTCAATATCAACCAGTATATTCCCAGAACTAGCCTCAAGAAGGATATTTTGTTCCAAAAAAATAGTCCTATTCTCATTTGTAGCCCCAAAATGCCGATGTTATGGGGATTAGTAATATTGACAGTATATTGCTAGATTTCCATAGGAAGATGGATGAGATTAGTAAAGAACAAGGATATCAAATGCAACAATAGGAGTTTGACATTCATAAAGAGGAATTAGCCTACCAGACATACATTCAAGAGCAGGAGATGGAGATTCAAAGGAGACAACATGAGGAATGTCTGGCAAAGTAGATGGCTATAGAGGAATTCCAACTAAAGTATGAAACTCAGGCAACCCCTTCCTTTCCTATTTTCAGCTCAATTCCTCCTGCAATGTTGAATCATCCTGTGAGTGAAGAAGTTCCTAAGTACAAGTTCCCTAGCTTTAGACAAGAAGAACCTATTGAGCCATTGAGTGACCCTACCAAAGAGCCTTCTACCCATAGGTTTTCAAGTTGGAAAGAGCCATCTGCTCCACCTTGTAAGGTTTCTCCATCTATCATTTAATTGGAACCATGCTCTAACATCCATAAAGTAAGAGAAGAGAAGAACCTTGTCCTGCACAACTCACTCAACATGGAGGAGACTAGACATATAAACTTGTTGTATTTAGGTATGGAGGAATATAGGCTATAGCTACAAAAGGTTGAACATGAGAAGGTTTCACAAGATATATCTTACAATGTTTTAGCTAATGATCCTCCTACTATTGTCAAAGATGGTGAAAATGTTCCAACATGACAACAAGGTGAAATGGTGAAAAAGGTTGACCAAGAAGAGCAATGCATCATTTGGAATGGAGAAGGTGTGAATTTTCCCACTCCAAATGCTATTTCAAAACAACAAGAAGATGTCAAGCAGTTGCAGGTTCAAGAATTAAGATAACAACTCGAAGAGGCTAAAACAGGTGATGTAGATAATAATTTCATAGCTTCATTTGATGATCTTCCATGTTTCATTGAGCATGATGAGGAAAGCATAAATCTAGTCATAAGTCAACAACATGAGGTTGAAGAAGAGTAGTGTACAACTAGATTAGATATTTTTGAGCATGCTATGGATGAAAGGGCTAATATTGAGCTTTATGAAGAGGTGTGCATTGGTATAATTGAACATTTTTTTTCAATATTGGATGACAAGGAACTAGATCTACTGGAGGCATTTGGCACTCATGCAGTAATTCAATAGCAGGTTCACAAGTTTGAACAAGAAACTCCTCATGGACCTGATGTGCAATGTCTTGTCTGGTCAAATGAACTTCCTTTCTGTTGTACAAAAGAGCTAGAAGCTAATATACCAGTTGGAAGCCTATTTCAAGAGGCCACTTTATTGTTTGAATAGTTTCCCACCTTCATTGAAGAAGAAAAGCTTGTTTTGGAGTGCATCTCTTTGAGTGATAATGTGGATTTGAAGGTTAAACAAGCTGATTTTAAGAACCTTCCAAGAATTGAAAACTTTGATAAGTTATTAGCTACCTTGGTGGAAGATTATTTTTCATTAACCATGGAGGAAGAAACAACATGGAAAATAATTATGCAAGGCGAAGCCATGAGGCAAGACAACCATGAAAAGTAGGAAGGAATAGGAGCATCCAGCAAGGGCAGTTCAACCTTTGTCATTTCAAGAGGCTGCCCCATTAGATATTTAGCTAGTTCGGAGGACATTGAAGTACCAGAGGTCATGCTTGCACCCAAGTATGAGGATGCAATTCAAGAAGAAGCTAATTTTTGAGTTGCATTTGAAGGTGATTGAATTCAGCTCACCTGTCTAGTTCAGGATAACAATAGGCATGATTGAGATCAAGGTGTAAGTGAGTTTGTTTACATATTTCATGAAACATTGCAACAATATTTTGAATATCTGCATGTGTTTCATGTTACTTCAACAGTGCATTATCATGTAATGTGTCAGTTGCTGATTAAAAAGGGGTGTTATTTTGCAAAGCCTATCAATGGTTTTGTTTGACCAGCTTCTTTGCTAGTTAGAGTTAGTGTAGTGTAGTTTCATTTCAGTTTTTTTTTAGTTTTCCCTAGGTGTTGTTTTGGACAATTAGGTGGTAGTTTTCATTCTGCATTGTTTGTTTTTTGTTAGTTTTCAAAGTGTCTCTTGCTAGTTTAGTGAGTTACAACAATTTGCAATGCTCTTTTCAAGTGGTGTTAGCTTTCTGAGTGACCCCATGCCTAATGGATAAGCTTAGGAAGTTGGTCTCATGTTTAGCAAGAAAAAATATAGCAGATGTCACCATAAATGTTACCTAATTTTTAGCTTTCAACTAAAATCAGGGTGTTTATTCTTTGTGTTGTTTGTTTAAACATTTAAAATATAAACCATAGTCTACTAAGTTCAATATGCTTGAAAAATATTGTCAAATGAAACATATTATGTTTTCATTCCAATGTTGCAATTACAACAAATGAGAAAAGACAGTCCTATATGTACAAATGTAATCTTTATTGATAATCATGAAGTGTACATGTCCCTCACAAGCCAAGGGGCTAACTTTACTTATTCAATGAAATAAAGAAACAATTTATACATGAATAAGTAAACAAATAGAATGTGCATATAAGGATGGAGACTAGTCATTACCTAAGAATGACTGGTTGTGAGGGTGTCATCTGGTCCTGTTGCTACCTCAAGCTGTTTGTCTTTCCTAGCTCCTGCATATGGAAATCAAAATGACATTAGAGCAATGCTCTAAGCAATGAAATATCTCAAACCTTACATGAACACTTACCTATACATGTATAATCTGATCCCTAAGTGCATTAAATAAGCATGCAAACCTTGGATGTCCTGGAAAATAATGAAGTCATCAAACACATCCAAAATATGCATTTATTTTCTAACTTGTTTGCTTCATGTGCAGATTTAGGTCAAGCCTTGTTATTGTTCTGATTCAGTTAAATGCAACATGTGGGGTAAATGTGGCTCCCATGAGGGTAGAGGTCAACATGCTTTGAGAGAAATAGGAAATTGAGAAAATTGATAAAAGATATACATGTTATCAATGCATTAAATCAATATGGAATCACACCAGTTGATCGAATTTCATTATTAGATTCAAAAGATGCAACACATTTTGCTAGATATGTCTTTCAATCTTCTTAAGTGGATCCATGATCCATTTTATAAAAAGAAGTAAGTGATTTTGGAGATGCATCAAGTCCAATCATAGATGCATCAAGTTCAATTATCCATCTCTTAAATAATGAAGAAGAAATTGAGGCATGCCTGAAAACATCATGAAGCATATGGGCAGTAGGAAGGAATAATCCAAGGTACTTTCATGCCCCTCTCACCTTAACCCTATTGGATAACCACACATCACATAGGACGGTAAACTTTCAGGTCACTGACATAGGTGACATGAGTCTTCCCACTAGGATCAAAGTGAGGAGACAATGTTAATTGTGGCACATGATTGAAAAGGTAAACAACTATTGTGGAAATTAGGTAGTTAACATGTAGGGCAGCAAGCATTGTGAAAGTCATGAGGGTTGGGACAACCCTAAAGAAGAATGCATGTTATATGTCATGAACAGGACAACAATAATGGGTAAAATCATGACCTCATGTATACAGGTGGCAATCATAAATGCATGCTACATGATAGCAAGGGTAGTCACTTCATTCATTAGGGGAATAAGTGAATCATGTTTTTCACTTTAATAGTGAAATGATAAACCATGGAAAAGATAAGCATGTGAATGAGGTAAGTAGACAATTCCCAACATAGGAAGCAATTCAAGATATGCTGCATAGTCTACAAAAAGGTTATAAGAAAGGGAAACATTTTTTGTGGAGTAGCCTACAAATAGCTTTAGTTTCAATTGTCACACTCTCAGGAAATCTCATTCATATTATAATCTTGCATGATCATCACAAAAGGAATTTTTCAAATGTTTTGTGAGGGAATAACATGAAGTACATGACCAAGTCATCATATCAAGGTGTTGTCCTAGGATGCAAAAACTTTGAAGGTTAAAAGGGATATATGGCAGCCACATTTAGAGTAGCCAAGTAAAGGAGCCAAGGTGACAATGAAGACGAATATATGCAATGAACAAGATGAAAGAAAATCAAATCACGATATCAATCCATTCCCAAACAATAGTGTCGTTAATGGACCAACCCTTAAGCAGGATCAAAAGGGGCTATGAAAAGAAAGTGTGCTTTACAAATGATGCCAACACATGAACAATTAAAGGCATTTGGACTGATTGGTCATTCATATCCAATAGAGACTGAGAAAAGAATCAAGCAGTGGAAGGCAAGGAACAAAAATGGATTGTTATTGTGCTTTTCATGGTGCATGTATATGCCACTGAATCAGTACTATCCCTATGGAATCCAAGATTTTCAATAGAATATTACATTTTGAGGAATTGCTATGAATCCATTACTTTTTATTCTTTGGTAAGTATCTAAGTGCTAGTCAAGGAAAACATAGAGGAAATGATCAAAGCTTATTTAGTTGTATTGATTTAGTAGATACTTTTGATTTCTGGTTCATATTCTAATATTTTTCAAATGAAGATGATACAGGGAGAAGCAATGAACTTTACCATTCCCTGGACAAAAAATTTCCAAATGGAAATGATGGACATGCCATTAGGAGCACCAACTTACCAGAAGAAAAGGTTACATACATGTCTTACAGTGAGAAGGAGCCCCATCTAAAATGTAATATGAGAGAGGTATCATAGTTTTAAAATGGAAGAATAAGGAGGAAAGCTATCTTTCTTGAAAATGAGAAGGAGAGAAATCCGAAGGATTCTTCTAAAAGTGATAGTGAAGATGGCTCACAAAGTGAGGACATCTCTCCAAGTGATGAAAACAACAGTGAAGATGATACAGGTTTGATGGGTGATGCTTCAAAATGGAAAGAAAGTTTGATTTCTCAATCATTTTTTGAAAAAGAAAATAAATTTGATGAACCTTGTGTATGGTCAATATGCATCAATTTCCACTCTGAAGTCCTTTCAAGGACTTGCAGAAGATAGTACAACCATGAAAGTGTGAAGAGAAACCATATAAAGGTACAATCATTTTTAATTTTCTATGCAAGAGTCACCATGGAACAAAGGGTAGAGTTATCAAAGAGGGAAGCCATACAATTGAGAAGATAAAGAACTCAAAGAAATGTGACCTGATTAAGGGGAAATTTTGAAAAGTATGTGACAGAGATAATTGAAGGAATTGAAAAGATACATAGAGTTTCTATGTGATATACTCACACTGTGCAATAACATTGAATCATATTACAACCATGAGGAATACGGGGCAGCAATCATGATCAACATTGAGAGGATTATCAAACTATCTTAGCCAAGTTTCCATCAGGTATAAACCACATATACAACATAAGTCATGAGGGTAGGATGTTTTGCATTTATTCTCATCTTTGCACTATCCATATAATGGTCATTGAGGAGGTAGTTTTTCATTCATGAAATTACAATCAATGCTATTGAGATGCATATGAGAATAGATTACATTCAAATGAAGTAGAAGATCGATTAGTTACAACTTATGATAACCAGTTCCAAAAAATGCAAAAATACTAGTTGTTCATTCATGTTGGTAGCTGGTAAAAGCCATTTTATTTACATTAACAACAAAAACCCAATTTGAGTTGTGTTTTAAAATGCAGAATGCAAGGAATAGTCTTTCTTCTCAAAGAAAGTTTCCTTAAAAGTTCAAATACAGAGATATTGAAAGAGATAACATGGAGTTTTGTTTCAGAGAGAGCAACAAAAGTATACAAAAAACCCCAATGCATTCTTACAACTACGACCTAGAGGAATGATTTACTTCAAAATTACATCAAACCTAGAATGAAATCATGTGTTTCCCATCTCAGACAGAAGAAAGAGATAATATTATGTCATACTTGAAGCTAAGTACAAACAAAATGACAACATGGTGTGGGAGTTCAAAGAATAGAGGAATACAAAAGTATATGAAAACCCTATTTCATTCTCATGGCCGTGGCTAGAGTAGAAATGTTTTCTTCATGAAACAACAAAGCATTGGGGTTTTCTTCATTTAAATACAAATGTTGAAGGAAATAAGCATTCTTATGCTTTATTTTTAAACTGGAGACAAAAAAAATTTTTTGTTTGCTAAAAATCAGAAGGTATGGGGTTGACTGGATGCTTCCCTGAGCTCTGTTGCTCATTTTATATGTTTAGACAAGCTTTTTCCACATAAAAAGAGCCTCTACTCGAGCTTCAAATAAACCTCATGGCGACTGTGAGAAGGAGGAATCATCATAGGAGATAAAGAAACAAAAAAATGATTAGAAACATTCTACAAGCCGTGACCTTTACACCTCAAATGGCTTTCAAATGGTGTCAAAAAATACAGATCCTTGCCCAAAAAATCAATTACTTATTGTTTCCAATGTGGAAACCACAATTTTTATCCATAAACTAGTTAGAAAATGTGTTCTCTAAGCATTCAAGGAAACCCTATGGTGGCTAGACGTGGAGCTCCAAAATGGTCGATAGAGAAATGAGACTTTTTTACAAATCTTTTTGTTTTGTTTTAGGGTTTGACCCTATTTTGATGCCGATGGGATTTTTATCCCATGTTTTAAAAAAAGAAACCCATGTTAATGCAAAATGGGGCCAATGGTAAGTTCATGAATTAGGCATTTTATGCCTTAAGTCTTATGCCTTATTTCCAATTTGTTAAAGTCCTTCAAACAATGAAACATATAAAGTGTGCCTAATCCCATATGCTATGCCTTTGACCTTTGGTCATATAATTTCATGGTGCCCTAAAGACTTGGAAATTGTGCCTTCCAAGGAGTGTGGAATCCTTTTATACCATATAGGCCAAATTTGAGCCTTTTATTTTTCCTTTGAAAATCATAAGATGTTGACCAAACATGTGGCATTGGAATGCATAATGAAGAAAGTAAAATGATCAAGTGCCTTGAAGGATTTGTGATCTTGTTAATGCTTTTGAAAGCATTTTGACATTTCATTATATTTTTGCATTTTGTTTCAAAGTATAAAAATATCATTTAAGTGATTTGCTAATCACTTTGATATTATTTACATGCAAATATAATGTAATCCATAATAGGTGGTGGGCCCTCTTATATTTTGCTTTGAAATGTAAAATAACTTGATTAAGTGGTGTATTATAAATCACCTAATCAAGTTATTATCTTTAATGCCCTTTTGGAGTCTTGTGTTTTCAAAACACACATATTGTGTGAGTCAAAGCCAAGGGACAAAATGATGGCTTGCAGACATGAGGAGAGTGTGGGGGTGAAGCATTTGATTGTTTTGGAGGAACATGTGCTACTTTGGAGGGAGTTTTGTCACACTTTTGGCATGACTTGAGTTTGAGCTTGAATTTTCACCATTTTAGAGGTCTTTTGGAGTGATTTTGGAAGGTTCTTTTTTGGATTTTGTGCCTCATCTAACTAGAACCTTCTAGATGGGCAAGCATGAGAGTGGTGTGACCTTTTTGCTTAATTGTATTCATTTTGTGCATTTTGGAGAAGTTCTTTCTTTCCAGTAGTAGGATAGCTTTGTTTTGGAGCTATTTTGCATGGAGCAGTATTGTAAGTCAAATGAAATTATGATACAGTAAGCACTTTGAATTAATAAAATAGAGCATTTTACCTCTTCATTTAATGTTTCATGGTAGGCTGTTAATGATTGATCAGTTTGTCTTGTGAAAAATTATCTTTCCTTGCAAACTTGTCTCATGTTAAGGCATCTGTTTAGCAAAAAATGTATGTTAACAGGGTATAAGTTGTGTTGTTAAATAGTGTTGTTAGTTGTGAAACCTTTGTTTTCCTTCTAAAAGCCCTGTTTAGAGACCTCCTTATAAATTACTTATGTAAACTGCATTTGAAAATGAGTTGTGTAAACCAAGTTTTATGATAATTGATTTGAATGTGATAAGTTGTTGTGAGGTCCTCGTTTTTTGGTGTATCACCTTAGATATTTTCAGTATTAGGTTCATTTTTCATGCAATTCTTACCCTTTATCTCAAAAATTAGTAGTTAGGTGGCATCAAAAGGGGAAGGCAATCCATAATCTGAAGGTCTGATTTTGAATAGGATACCCACAACCTAAAAACAATCCAATGTTATATCCAAACCTGCTAAGTTCATTCACAACTTGGCATTAGGGTGCAAATTTGGATCCCTAATAGTTATATCTTTAAATAGTTCTTCACAAGATTTTTGAAAATTCAAACAATTCATCAATCAGACTCCCAAATCAAAATTTATGGCCTCTAAAAGTTGGGTCTCTTGAAATGGGAGATGCAAATTTTTTTTGGACACATAAATGAGCTATAAGGGGGATTTACACATGTTGGTGTCTATGTTGACACATCATAGGGAATCTTTAGTTGGAGATAAGGTTGGGCACCACGTTTTTTGTGGTTTTAGCTCATGGTTTTGTAACACCATTTCACAGTGTCTTGTATTATATCTCCTATATTATAGGTGCGTGAGATAGAGGTTGTGTGTAAGAGTCTTATAATTTTTGAGTTGCCTCCATATATTTGGTTGGTGATACTCCTGTGAGAAATCTTTCTCTACAATTATATTGCAATCATCTTAATTTATAAATAATGTACTAGGTAGATTTTGGAGTGTGGGGTTTTTCTCTTGAAAGGGGTTTCCCCATGTAAATCACTATGTTGTGGTGCAAATTCTCTTTGTGTTTATTTTTGTTTAAATTTTGTAACTGTTGTAGAGATCTAGATTTTTTTGTATTACCCTCCTCTAAGATTAGTGTCTATATTTTTTCTGCTACCTTAGATTCCTTACAATTTTCTCTTGTGTTTGGGGTTTTTTGAGTCACTTGTGAGTAGATTGGAGGTGGTTGTTACCCTCATCCTACTGCTCATTGGGGAGTCAGTGGTCATTTTTCTAGTCTAAATGTGAAATATATTAGTCATTCTACTATTTTTATAGGTTTCCTTTAGTTTTTATATTGTCTTAATTTGTGTTTTGGGTGTAGATTCAAGGTTAATGATTCTATCATCCTACCCTTGTGTTTTTCACAAGAGAGCATGATTGTAGGTTAGTATCGATCATCATTTGGGTGTCATTTCAATCTCTAATAAGTTCATCACAGTGACTTCATCCCATGATTGGTAAGTCTTTTGCTACTACCACCTTAATTATATAAATGGTGAGGTCATTCTTGTTTTTAGTGTCCTTGTGACATTTTCACATGATACTTGCTATGCACCTTGTTGTGTAGTGTGATATGTGGTTGTCCTATCTTGGTCATAGGTGTTATTTAAAAATGTTTAGTTTTTAAATGTACTAGATGTGTGGCTTGGGAAATTACATCTTACAATATTTCATTCTATGAGAGTGCATTTCCTAAGACATTTCACCAAATAGTTTGCATACCTTATATGTGCTTCTACAATTTTGTTGAATGTCTACCTGAATAGTCACACTACATTTGTTGAGATTCCTCTATCATTTCTAAGTTGATGGATGACCAAACATAATTTCAAGTTTTTAGTATGACATGTGCAAGGAGATGTTGGAAAGGGGTGGAATTAAGCTTTGTACCTATGAATTTTTATTTTATTTCTCCATTGTAATGTGGTAGGGAGGGTGCTATCAAAGGTTGTAGAATCAAGTTTTACGCTTGCCAATGCATTTTCTTGTAAGTTTCTAAAAGAATTCAATGAATGCATTTTGTACATATCTTATAATCATCACATTCCATGAGATTATATTTCTTTAAGGTACTTTTTTAAACAACCTACATGCTTTGTCTTTGCATCCATGTTTTTCACACATGTCTACTAGAAAATTTCCATCTGTGATATTTTCAATGTACATAAATTACTTTGGTATTTTTAGATTAGGTTCTCAACTTTAAATCATGTAGATCGTTTTTTTATAAAGATAGCAATATATAGGATTGATTAAATTTATAGTTAACAATATTTGTTTATACACTTTGATAGCTTCTTTGTCTATTTTCTAATGTATCCATAAAATTAATATTAATTTAATTACACCTGAAGTTTAGAAGTGTATAATTCATTTCATTTGTAGATGATATAAATAGTTTATTACTAAAGATTCTAGATTTTCTTAGCCTATAAATTATCGAAATTGATGCTTAGTAATGTGTAGACACTAAAAATTGTCCTAGGCCTGCAACTTCTAAATTCTCCATCATTTCCTCTTTTGTCTTTGATAATTAAATAATTTTTAATTATTTAATTATTTTCTAATGTCATATGTCTTCTATTAATTAAATAATTTTAATTATTTAATTAATTCATTTCCATCTTTATTCCTCTTTGATTAATTAAATAAAATTTATTTATTTAATTACGTCACTAATTAAGTCCCCTTCTTCCTAGAATTAAATAAATTTTAATTTTTTTAATTTTTATACCACTTTCCACTATAATTAAATGATTATTTTAATTATTTAATTATTCATTAGCCTTTTCCGTCATAAATTAAATAGATTTTATTTATTTAATTCAAAAGATTCTCTTTGACACATTCTTCTATAATTAAATAATTATTTTAAATTATTTAATAGTTTAAAATTTTCATACAATCCAGGCAATTGCAAACAAGGCTGTGAATGAAATTTACCTTGAGAATAATGCCCTGTTGAAGTTTGTCCAAGCTCATGAATTTACCTAGGGTGATGGTTTTATTGGGGGGTTATTTTCATGACACTACCTTTTGAACAAGCAAAGATACATTGATGCATACAAGGGCATGAAACTATCGATCCTCAGGGATTCTTCTAGCTATCTGAATATTACACTTGGTAGACATCACTTCGAGTTGGGCAGAGTTGAAGTTGAGAAAATAAAGAAGGTTTTTCATGCCATCTCATTCATGAAAACTCATGAATGCCCACAAGGGCTTCAAGTCAGTGTTTTGCCTCTGGTTCAAAGGGAAAATAAAGAGCGACATCAAGTCCCATATATCAACATTACGGTGCACTCTCAAACAACGAATCAGGTGCTTGTGGTGGTTCAGGAGGATCAAGATGAAAACTTGGTTTAGTGTCCCATAGGGAAAATTAATGATTTCATGCTTCTAATTTTTGGTTTCTATTGCCAATGTAGCAGGTAATGTTTCATGGAATGTTTAGGGTGGCAGGTTTGAATGAGCATAAGAACTAAAATATAGATTGTTATTATCTTGTATAGGGGTGTTTTTTCAGAATTGAAATGAATTTTGGGCTACTAGGTAGATAGAAATGACTTGATGTTAGTTAAGCCAACTTGAAAATATGACTCTCATGCCATCTATGACATTTTTGTATACATATTTTACCTCTATTATAATATAATATATAGGTATATATGCATTTTGCTTAAAAAAAAATTCATTGGCCACCTAGATTAAATGATTTTATTATTTAATTTCCTCTCACCTCTTTATCTGTGCCAATCTTATCTTCCACATCAAGTCCTTATCTACCCATGTCTCAATTAACCTCCACCCTTGATTAAATTATTTATAATTTAATATTTAATGTCAATCCTTATCATTTTCCCTAACCCTATTCTATACCACATCTTTCATTCTTGTCCATTTATAATTGACATTCAATCCTAGCCCTTCATTCAAAATTTTCTTTCCTATAAAAAACCTTGGCATTGTCATTTGTCACCAACCTAGACATTGCCTACACAAGCTTATGCTATCTTGCTATCAAATCTACCAACATCAATTCAAGTGAATCCATAGTCAATTAGAATCTTTAATATTTTTCTTAGTCATTATCAAAGGCCTATTTGCATACTCAAAAATCTGAGAGCAATTATCATATCCAAGAAAAATGGAGAAGTGCAATGAAGGTGAATGAATGGTGGCATGGAGACTTTTGGTAATATTGTTCCATGTTTTATGTCTTTATGCTTATTTCTACTTCATTTTTATTAGGGTTTGATTTATATGATTTATTGCCTAACCTTCATAATTGTACCCTATATTACATTGGTGAACCTGGCGTGAAAGGACAAAATTGCAAAATTCGTAATTTTTTATTTATTTTGTAGGCTATAGATACAAATCAATGCAATCACGGGTCAAAACAATGCAATCAATTTTTACACAATGTCGCAACCGTGAAGCTGAATGACACAACTATTTTGCATTAGGGAATACTTTGACTTTATCTAATTTCTTGGTTTTTTTGGCAAATTTAGGTCATCTGGTTTTTCATTTCATTAGGCTAACCCTAGTTGCATGTCATATTAGTCCTTAGTTATCTGGATTGGTAGATTTTTTGTTGTTTTATAGGTTCAGGTTCCCACAATGCAACTGACCATATTTTTTCACAATCTATTTTCTAATTATCCGCATCTGACATCAACCTGAGTCACAATCATTTTCCTAAGCCACAATCGACATTTGGAATGACGTAGTCGTAGTTCCTACAACACAATCATTTCTAGTTTTGAGCTGCAACTGTTAATTTCTGTGACACAACTATCTGTTACTTTAAAACTTAGGGTTTCATTCAAAATTTCCAATTTAGGTCTTTTGCATATCATAGTCTATGGGTTTTTTGTTACTGACATTTGATTTACAATGTGTGGTATAGGTGGAAAGGAGGCATATCACTTAACATTGCTTATTCATCCATCTTGTCTTCTTTTGATTTACTCATTGGGATTAAAATTAACCTTGCATTCACATGTCATTCGGCCTAAATTTACCTTAATTTTCATATCACTCATTTTCTAAAAAGAAATTGCATATTCACTCATTGGTCTAAAATTAATCTTGCATCAAGTGTCTTTTTCACATATTGCTTTAAGGGTTAAAAAGAACAAGTTTCTTCTTTGTCTTGTGGTTTGAATTTTTCTTCAAGCTATGTATGCTCTTCTCTTGCACCATTTGGTGATCTTGAGAATCAAAAACATCTTTTGGCATTTTGCATAATCACCCACACATTTGGTTTTGGACTTAAAATGAACATCATGCAAGTGTGAGAAAAAGGTGTTGTGTATGCTCTCTCCTTTTGTTTAGTGAGATCTTGGAGATAAAAACAACATACTTATCTCACTTTTGTTTACCTTTAGATGGGTCTACCTCACAAGAGGGAATGAATCTAATCAATTTTTTTCTTGGGATGGTTTATAAAAGGATAAGACTACATCGTCAAGTCCTCATGGTATGTAGGCCTTAGCCATACAATGTCATTCAAAATGGGGTACTACCATAAAAAGTATAAGTGCCCCTAGTAAGAGTGATTAAAGCTTGAAGTGGCTTACTAGAAACTCACAAGGTGCCCTATCCCTGAGTATTCACTAAGAACCTTTGTTTTAGTGGCCAAAATCCCTTTCACTTGCTAGCCCATGAATGGTTGTTCTGAAGCTACCCCATGTTTTCACTATTCATATGTAGAGGCAAAAATTCCTCTTTAAGGAATGATACTTGGTGAGCCCATGTCATGTAAGGGGGATCCAACACCACCAAGTCTCTAGTTGTCTGCCTTGTTTGGTTGGTTGGAGAAATCCAAGTGGGGATCTAGCAAGTGGTATCTTTTCCTAGCCTAGGTTGTGTGTTTTCTACAAGTGTCTTCTTACACATTTAAACATTTTAGACATTTAGACTAGACAAGACAAGTGTTTTCATACTTTTTGTTGTGTTTTCCAAAATAAGACTTCACAAAATCACCTCAAAATTTGGTCAAAATTTAGTCAAAATCAAGCAAGATACGTTGTGAACCACAACTAACTTTCCTTCAATGCAATTGTGACATTGAAAATCACAATCTCCATTTCTAGAAAATCACAACTGAATATCATTAACTCTAACTGAAACCTGAAATGACACAATTTCCTGTCCTTGAAAATTTTAGGGGAAGTTGAGACAAAGACATTCTTTGATCAATCCCGAGCATTACCTAGTTCTTTGATCATAGACTTGCAAATTTTCTAGAACTATCATCCATCATTCATTCACCCATCCATTATTGCATACCTTGCATTGACCATAGGAAAAATATTAGAACATCCTTTAGCTTTTATTCACCATTCTGTAGACCTTAGTTTTGGGAAACTTATCAGACTTGAGACTAGTCCATAGTGACCAAATCAGATTTTTCTTGAGTTCAACCTCTTTCCATCTTCATTCATTTTGTCATCTAGGTTGGCCCTCAACTCACAAGGCTAGTTTGAGACCACCTTTGTCAAACCTTGTCATTTAGTCATTACCATCATTGAAGTCTTGATAAACTAGATTTTTAACTTTGGTTATCCCAGTTTGATTAGGAAACCCTTACTTTTTCCTTGCTACAAGGTGCTTAATAGTCATACCTCTAGTCATCACCCTAGGTCATATTACCATCCTTTCACACTTGCATACCATTTGGCATACCTTACACATTACTCAAGACTTTGATCTCATTGTGGCACTCTTGAAATTTGACTATTGTCACTTTGGTTACTTGTATTAACATCATCCTTAGACATCATTTGAAAAATCCAAAAATATAGTCATCTTGCATAGACACTACCATAGCTTGGACCTCATTGTGACATCATTCTATTGACATCTTGACATCTTGTCACTTTGAATCCAGTACTTGGTATCATCCTTAGGCATATCCTATATCCAAAAACCATAGTTTCATAACCTTGGTCATCCTTAGGCATACCTTTGCATAGTCATTTTAGACATTTTATCACATCATACACATCCACTTTCCCTTTTGCAAGTCTTACATGGTTGAAACTACGTCATAAAGGAAAAGAAAAGAAATGGCCTTCCCATAAGACAATGAGTTTGCCAACCCATTTGGTACCTCATCTCATGGGACACCTAGACCATATAAATCTCTATTGGAGAAATTTGTCACTAGAGACCAAAGTGGAAACATTTTTGTAGAAGAAATAGAGGCCACTGCACAAGACCCTGAATTTTCCTCTTTAGTGGATGAGTTTTTGGCACATGATCCTCAACGTTACTTAGCTAAACTATTAATAGAAGGTGCCACATTACCTCCTAGATTTGATGTCAACACATTACAAGCATCATCCAAACCAAGCAACCAAACTCAAGGACACAATAAATCCATCTCTAGTGGTTTTATCCTGTAGGTTAACACATCTATGCCATTAGGAGGAAGCACACAAGACACAACAACAATCCACACCTCCCTTATTAGCACACAAGGAATGACAAAAGAAATGAAATTTAACATGACACAACCTATGTCACAACCCTTTGGTATGTCATTTACCATAGGGGCACCATCCTCAAATCCATTTGACACAAACAATGCAACCAAGAAGCCTAAAGTTGTCATCAACACACCTCCCAAAACAAATGCAATACCAAGCATAGGGGCCTCTCTAAATACCATTATGTCATAACAAGGTCCTACTCCACATATACATGTGCAAAACAATACCCAAGGCTCCATTCCACAAAACACACAACTTGGCAACCAAGGCTCCTTCACGCAACATGGTAACCAAGGACCTTTCCCTCAATATGGAAACCAAAATCCACATGGTCAAAATTTTACTAGCTCATGGAATACACAATCCAATCTTCCCCATAACACTCATATTCCCACTTATAACCAAAACAATTTAAACCAAATTCCACCTTACATATCCTACATGCAAAACCAAAACCTGTCATTTACACATACACCTAATCAAAACCCATCTCACAACATTGGACTCCAAAGCACCAACATGAGCTCTCAAAATACACAAAAACCCTTATTGAATCAATTGGATGTACTACAAACTCAAATGATTTCCCTCCAACAACATATGGAAAACATGCAAATGTATAACAAAAAGACCTATTCTAGCAAGGACTTATGTCCTTATCCATTCAACAAGAATCTATACATGCCACCCTTCCGACATGGATATGTCATACCAAACTTACCTAAGTACAGAGGGAAGAGCAATCCACTTGAACACATAAGATATTTTCCCATGGATTGTATAGACATTGTATATGACCCTATGTATCTAATGAAACTTTTTCCAATAAGTCTTATGAGCGTAGCACTTGAGTGGTTTGCACATTTACTGATTGGCATAAGAACATGGGGAGAACTAGCAGACAAGTTTGTGGAGCATTTTTCATTCAACATTGACAAAATAATTACCATTGCTACCCTATGCCATACCACACAAGAAGATTGTGAAAAATTTGTTACCAACAATGGATGGGTTTGGCTAGTTGATGTCCCATTGAAATACTTGAGAAACAAAAAGTTGTCATGTTCATTGAAAACCTAAACTCAAACTTGAAACATGATTTGTGAGTATAGTGTTGCACTTCATTTGTAGACCTAGTGGAGAAAGGAATCATCCTTGAGAAATCCCTCATTGACAATGGAGAAATCAAGATTTCCAACAAAAACACAAACACCCAAAATACCTCAAACGAAAAAGACAAATATTGGGCTCGTAACAAGAATGTGACTAATGATGGAGTTGTTGATGCCAAGACAATGTACACATACCCTACCATTACACTCAGAGGACCAAATGCATCTAATGGCACACCAAGACCTCCCAACCAAATTGAAAATGTCATCTAGAACACTCAAGAGAAAAAATATCAAAGGAATTTCCCTACCAGGCACAAATATACTCCTCTTGGGGAACCAATTGAGTCAATCCTTAAACAACTCCTGCAACATAATTCCATAAAACTTATTGAAGTAAAACCATATGACCATGGACAATTCAAACCATCATGGTGGGATGACAATGCCTTTTGTGACTACCATCGAGGTAAGGGATATTCTACTGCACAATGCCGACAACTAAAAAAGATCATGCAAGACCTTGTGGAAAATGGCACTATTGAAGTTAATAGACAACAACAACAACAATCATCTAATAGTGACCATAAATTTTTCACCGATCCTTTACATGACCATGGAAAAGGAAAGGTCTTTAGTTTGGGAAATAAGACCAATAACAATTCAGCCAATTACACTAATTCCAAATATGAATATAACCATACCACTATCATAAATCACATTCAAGCTATTGATGAACATGTCAATACCATTACCATTAAGAAACCTCCCAAATGTGCTATCAATACTCACCGAACCAAGGTAACTATTCAAGGTCCCCCTCCGTAGCAACAACAACCACCAAAGTCCCAATATAACTTACTTGACCATTTGGGAAAGACACCTATGCAAATATCTATCTTAAAGTTATTGTGTGTATCACCTGAGCATCGAGCCATCCTTGAAAAATCCTTGCAAGACACAATTGTCCCCACCGACCTTGACGTCAATCATTTCCAGGAGATGGTAGGATACTTTACCAATTCCCATCACGCTACCTTTTCTGAACAATACTATTCAATCAAAAAGACAAACCATAATGACCCTTTGCACCTTGCAGTCCTTGTCCATAAAACTAAAGTTCGATGAGTCTTGGTAGATGGTGGAGTAGGGTTGAATATTTGTACCTTGAAATTGGTTAAGATGTTAGGCTTCTCAGAAGCCTGTGTAGATATGACCAAAAGCATTATTATCAAGGCATATGATGATGGATATAAATCCAAAGGAGTTATCACACTACCTATTAGAGTTAGACCCGTAGTCATGGACACCACTTTTCAAGTCTTGGACCTTGACCTTCCATATAACCTTCTCCTAGGCTGACCATGGATTCATTCCATGAAGTCCGTACCATCCACATATCACCAATGCCTTATTCCCATACAATGCCACTTAAATCACAATAGCTGATGATCTCGACCCCTTTCAATATTGTAGTAATATGAGAGGGACCAGAAAATTCCAAGTGCCTATCAATAATGAGGTTTCATCTTCCACTTCATCACATTACATTGATCCATCCTCATTGACCAAAGCATCCACCTCATCTACCATACCATTGAACCCCAAGGTCCAAGTACATGACATGGGAGGTGGTGAGTATCATATGGAGCAAGTTGTAGACAAATGACAATGCTAATGCTGTTGCAAAGACTTTGATTTCCAAAAATGATGTCAAGAAAGTCTCAAAAAGTACACAAATAGATGGTCATGCTTGGATTGAAACCTTTTGGGATCCTGATGATACATCTGCTTTTACCTTATCCACTTCTATGTAAAATTTTCATATGGACATGACAATCCCATGTTCAACCATGATATTTATGATAATCCACTCTTTGATCCTAACCCCACTAAGGATATCCATACATTATCCTTCCATATTTCCTATCTTGGGGTATGGTATGTACCCCCTACTATTGCCTCTACTAAGTCATCTTTCCAAGTCTTCAAGGATGTGCAAGCTTCCTTTGATGTTAACAGGATCGAAAAGGATAGTCCCGATGACCTCACTGATGACATTGTCACTCCCATTCATCCACCAAGAATTCTAGTCACTCCATCCACTTCATCCATTCCAATTATATCCATCCACATCATAGACATGGATCAAGTCATATCTAAAGAAAAGGATAATGAAAAAATGCCCTCTTTAAAAGAAGACCACAAATCAAAAGACATGATGAAAAGAAAAGAATATCAAGGCATGCCCTCTAGCCAATACAAAAAGCTATTGGAACAATAAAAGATACAAGTCAAGAATGACCAAGAATATCAAGAAACATCCTCTAGCTGCCATAAATCTATTGGATGAATCAAAAGTAAAAATCAAAAGTGAAAATCAGAGAGCATTGGTCTCCAAGTATGCTCCTCTATCATAAATCAGTGGGGGCATCTATCAAAAGTCAAAGAAAAATAAAGAGCTTGTTGATCCAAGGTCTTCATCTCCATCACTTTCACTCATTCCATACATCCCATTCAATCCATCCATATTCGCTTATCATCTCACCTCCATTGGCAATGCCTTTCAATGTGCCTTTGATGATGACTCCTTCACATACTCTAGCTCATCGGTCATCCAAACTCCTTTTCGTTTGAAGCCTGATGGTACTTGTAGTGTGTACATTAGGGACCATACCATATCCTCTTTCGTCCACCACTTCTATCATTCATCATATTTTCCACTCACATTTCGCATCCAAATCAGGTCCTTTTTTCTAGCACAATCATCCGAACAAGGTCAATGCATCATCATGATATATCAATTCTACACAACTTCTGAAGGTCTTTTCATAACCATAACAAATATTAAAAAATGGAAAAATAAAAAAAATCATTACCTTGATGAAAAATTCACAAACATGCATCTTGATAACACAAAAAAAATAAATAAATAATCAAAATAGTAAAGAGAAATAATTCGTCCAATAGTGAAAACCACTTCAGTAATGCTTTGGATAAGTACCATGGTGAAAACCTAGCAAACATGCGCCATGTGTAGTTGAATTTAATCCATTGTCTACCATCATTCCAATCTAACTTTTCCCTATATTCGCCTTTCCCATATCACCTATAATAATGATTGGTTGTACTTTCCATAACCTGGAACGATTGGAATCATGCATCCTTTTGCCTTTTCATATCCCCTCCCATTTGACCCCTAATAAATTGATCTTATACTCGGATGGGGGAAAATACTTGACCTATGTCATTGGATCTTTCAATGGTTGCTATATCAAAAAGATGGAAAAGAAAATTCAAATATTCCCAAAAATCCAAAAAAAATCATATAACCACAAAAAAAAATCAAATATTCCCAAAAAGAAAAAAAAAATCATAAAACCACAAAAATCCATAAAAATCAAAACATGTCAAAAACACAAAAACATCCAAATAAATTTAAAAAATCCAAAAAAAAAAAAAAAGAGGCATATCAAGGTGTGTTAGTCCAATCCATTCAAACTACATTGCCTCTGCGACTAAATGTAGGCAAGGCCATCTATTGATGTGCCCCTGAGGCATTAGGTCAGTCCTTTTAGGTTTGTTGAATAAAATCATGACTCAGTCCCTTGTAAAAACAAAAAATTCATGTCATGTTGAACTACAAGGTCTCTGCGTATTGTAATGTAGGCAAGGCCATTTGTTGATGAGCCCCCATGGCCACCTAGGTCGGTCCTTTAGGGTTTGTTGTGTCAGTCATAATAAATCAGACAGTGCCAACTTAGACACAAACAATCGTCGAAACATCATAACAAGTCACATATTAACAAGACAAGAAACCAACAAAGTCGCTTAGTCAAACCAAATGAATTGTCAAAATAGTCAAACATTCAACCAGTCAAATTTATGTGTTATACAAGATGTGTCCTTCCTAAAACCAAACATTGTCATTTAGTCAAACTTTTTCATTTTCCTTATACAGGCAGTCACATGATCGAAACCATACTTGACATCTTATACAACATGTTTCCTCTCCTGAATCTAGGCTTTGTCAAATAATCAACCCATCAATCACCTAGTCAACTAAACGTCAAACAATCACATTTTGGAAAACACTCTGAATGGTTGTTGACCTTGTGGTCTGTTTTGTCTTATCTTTTTCTTGATTTGTCTTTGAGTCACGTTACTAGCTCTCTTGAGGATGTCCCATGAAGGATTTAGAGGAGCAAGAATGTCTCATGACTCTTTTCTTTGATTGTTGCTTATGGTTTGTCTTGGCGAAAAGATTGGGGCAACTTTGGCCCTTAGTATGAGTTAGTACATTCCTTGTCTGCAACTGTCTATTTTGCAAGTGGATAACCTTGCACACCTTGGTCTATGTCATACAATGGTTTTTTTTGTCCATTTGTCATATTTTACTGCCCAATGATGATTTAATGCAAGGCCTATTATGTATTTGGCAAAATATTGAAGTTCTTCTTCTATACTAACTTCCATCTCCTTCATGCTAACATTTCTTCTATCCTTCATCCTCTAGTCTTATCATCCATTTCAAGAGCACACTTATGTTCTTTGAACCCACATGTCCTCTCGAGGGGGCATACTACTACCTCCTTGTCATCCTTCCTCATCCTACTTACACTAGGGCATGCTTTGACTGAATTTCTTTGACACAACTCGATAAATTGCATTGCATCAAAGAGGGGAAAAATGTAGACACTAAAAATTGACCTAGGCCTACGACTTCTAAATTCTCCATCATTTCCTCTTTTTTCTTTGATAATTAAATAATTTTTAATTATTTAATTATTTTCTAATGTCATATGTCTTCTATTAATTAAATAATTTTAATTATCTAATTAATTCATTTCTATCTTTATTCCTCTTTGATTAATTAAATAATTTTTATTTATTTAATTACGTCACTAATTAAGTCTCCTTCTTTCTAAAATTAAATAAATTTTTATTTTTAAAATTTTTATACCACTTTCCACTATAATTAAATAATTATTTTAATTATTTAATTATTCATTAGCCTTTTTTGTCATAAATTAAATAAATTTTATCTATTTAATTTGGTTCACTCTCTTCAATTTTGAATTAAATCATTATTTAATTCAAAAGATTCCCTTTGTCACATTCTTCTATAATTAAATAATTATTTTAAATTATTTAATTATTCATTGGTCACCTAGATTAAATATTTTTTTTATTATTTAATTTCCTCTCACCTCTTTATCTGTGCCAATCTTATCTTCCACATCAAGTCCTTATCTATCCATGTCTCAATTAACCTCCACCCTTAATTAAATTATTTATAATTTAATCTTGACCATCAATCCTTATCATTTGCCCTAACCTTATTCCATACCACATCTTTCATTCTTGGCCATTGATAATTGACATTCAATTCTAGACCTTCATTCAAAATTGTCTTTCTTATAAAAGACCTTGGCATTGTCATTTGTCACCAACCTAGACATTTCCTACACAAGCTTATGCTATCTTGCTATCAAGTCTACCAACATCAAGTCAAGTGCATCCATAGTCAATTAGAATCTTCAATATTTTGCTTAGTCATTGTCAACGACCTATTTGCATACTCAAAAATCCGAGGGAAATTATCATATCCAAGCAAAATGGAGAAGTGCAATGAAGGTGAATCAATGGTGGCATGAAGACTTTTGGTAATATTGTTCCATGTTTTATGTCTTTATTCTTATTTGTACTTCATTGTCATTAGGGTTTGATTTATATGCTTTATTGACTAACCTTGATAATTTTACCCTATATTACATAATGCATATAAAATTATAGTTAAATAATACAGATAATACTTTATTTTTATAACCGAAATTTTTATTCATCTTCAATAGAGTGGACATTTTTCTCGACAAGGGTCTAGTCAAACATCTTGCAGATTACTATATTATCCCTTAATCTTCACATCTTATCATTGGATGCTGCTTTAGGATGCTCATATTTGGATTCTGGGTCAAATTCTATAGGTGGTATCTTTCCTATAGAGTGCCTAGTTTCTTCTCCCATAATTTCCTCTGCTCTTTTGATAATTTGGAATTGTCTAATCTATGATACACTAATTGAATCTCTACTCAAATTAGATAGTTTGAAAAATGAATTGCTCGAGGTTATTTCTTCAATTATTCTTTTATAATGTTCACTTCTTTATATGTTTTACTCAAACACATAGATGAGGATGTACATCTTTTAAATACTTATTTTCTTGATCTGATAGAGGGTTCTAGTTCAAGTGATAGTTAGAGAGCTATATTGTCTTCCCTCTTGTTTCATTTTATACTCTATGAGGGTTAGCTATGTGTTCCCTCAAGTGTTTTGTTTTTTCTACTTTGAGCTTTATCTTCTATATGTATTCCAATTTTGTTACTTTCATCCTATTTGTGTTTCGATGTAATTATCCTAAATTTAATATAAATCCTATATATGAATCTACCATTTTGATCGATAAAAAAATGCACATATTTTGAATATTCACACAAAATATGGATTTTGCATAATTTTGAAGTATTTCCTTTATATTTCAAAATAATGTATTTTAGTAATGCCAATATGTAATTTTCATGCTTGGTAATTTATTTTTCACTAGAGTCAACCTTCATATTTTTGGATCTAGTAAGGGTAATTTGAGTTAGGCGAGTAGGGGTGGCCTTTTAAGAGATGACGGGGGTTAGTTGATCTATTCCTATACTATGAATTTGGGATTCCAATCTTGCAACCTTGCCAAGGATACTACTGCTCACCATGGTATCCTATTAGCTATCAATAAGAGAATCAAAAAGTTAAATATTGAGGTAGATTGTAAAAATATTATAGATATGTTAAGTTTGAAAGCTAAACCTTGCCAATCTTACAAATGCATAATTGGGGAGGCTAAATTAAATCTTAACATCTTACAATATATAAAATCCAACACTTTTTAGAGAGGTTAATGTAGGCGGCTGATCTATTAGCCAACCTCAACTCCCAAATTGAAGACATCATAATTTAGCATGACATATCTCTCTTTGGAGCATATAGGAACACAAAAATATGAGTTAATTAATGGTCTCCCTCAATCAAGTGAAGTATTGAGCCATCTCTTTGAACAAAGGAATTACTTCCATGAGCTTCTCTATAATAAACAAGAGGAGGTAAATTATATCTCCTTCTCAAGATTTTATTTGAATCCAAGAAATTCTTTGGTTCATCTCCCCTATGATATTACTATCTCTTTTTGTACCTATGCTCTCATATACTACCTCATTTCAACCATAGGAGGAAATTTATTACAAATAGAGCCAAATGATTGTAAGATTGTTAAAAGTGATGAAGTTTGGGTCATCTTGTAGATAGGTAAACTCTCTCCCAATCTAGAATCTATGAATATAAACAATACCCTAATCTTTGTTGAGTTTTCCACCTCTTGGAAAGCTAAAACTATGTATGTGAGGGTATTTCATTCTAGGTCTCCATGGAGATGATTGCGATGGTCAGAGGTATTCAGCTGGAGGGGATCCACATTTTGAAAAAAGTGAAAGGTAACTATTAAGATGCTATGAACCAATATATAAATAGGGGAAAAAACATTAGCAAGTTGTAGAATGGTTACAACATAGATGACCTCCCATGCATTTGGAATTAGGTTGTTGAATTTTTGATGAGGTATATAATGTTGGATGGGCACTATAAGAGGTTTCACTCATACCTAATCCCAATTCTTAACCATTTTAGGCACATGTTAGAATGAAATTCACATTTTAGCTTCATTCCTTATTAGTTCAATATGTACAAAAGTCATGAAATGAAAAGGAACTCCTCTTGCACTAGGGGTTAATTTAATAATTGTACCATTATAACCTAGCCCTTACCCAGTTTCCTACTATTTTTTCCACACATATTTAACTCTTCCCTTGTCAAGCCAGAGGGGGTTCTCACACTAAAAAATAAAATTTAGGCAAACCTACCCTTCTGAGTTCCACAAATCTCTTTGGGATAGCTCTACCCTCACTTTCCTAGTAGATCCTCCCCCTTCCTCTTTTAGGTCCAAAAAACTTAAGGCCTCCTTTAAGAAACCCTTGGCTGGTCTTATTATTTCCTCTTTCAATGAGGAGGCTACTTCACCCAACTCCCCTATTCAAGACCCTAACCCTCATACCTCCTTTGTCAAATCCAAAGGTAAGAGTAATCACCTCCTCCTCCCTTAGCCCTCCCCTTGAAATTCACTCCATTTTGGAGGAACCGTTTGCTACCTTTTCCCCTCCGAGTCAATTTCATCATTTAAGGACAATAACCCTTTTGCTACTAGGGCCCAAACTAGCCATGGCTATAAGAAGTATATTCCTTAAGGTCCCACAAAGGATTTCCCTATATGTCGATCTTGTGTCCTCATGGAGGAGAAAATTAATCTTTTTGAGGCTATAAATATTCAAAACAATATCCTTAGGTGGATTTTTTCTTAATGACACATTACCAAGGGGAAATTCATCCTACTAGAGGCCCTATCCCTATTTGAAAATACTAATTGGTAGAATGAGAAGAATGATGAAGATGTGTGGGATTATTTTAAGAGTCTTGCAAATAAATTTGATAAGTGGGAGTATTTAGACAAGGAGGTGGAGTCCCTCAAATTTAACTAGGAGAACATATTGAGAAACATGAAGGAAATAATATCTTTCAACAAATATATGGTAAAAAATATTGTTACCCCTTTGTAGATGTTTTAGATTGAACTAGATAAAAGAAAAAAAAGTGGAGGATACCATTGGAAAAGGCAATCTTTTCCTATCTAGTCCTACTAATAGAATCCACAATAAAAATAAAGAAGACAAAGATAAATGTATCACTTATTTTGAAGCTTCTCTAGCCAAATATGATAAAAAAGAGGTGAAACTTAAGAGGTTTTGTTTGAGGATAATCTGGAGTTCCTTAATCATGAGTGGTAGGCCATTGGTGGTATGAAGCTACTTGTTTCTTTGTAGTTGTATTTTGTTAGTCTTCTATTGTGTCTAATGTTTGTTGTTGGTTCTTCTTGGTCTTGCTTTTGTTCTTTAGTTTTGTTTTAGTCTTACTCTTGGTGAGACTCACCTCATTTTCCTCTATGGATATTTTGTAAATGGGTTTGTAATCTTTCCCATTTTTATCTTAATCAAAACCTTCCTACTTTATTGGTCACATGGTATTCTTAGGCTCCACAATATTTGGTTGATCTTGATGAGCATCTATTTGATGCTTGGGTTTCATTAATTCTTATATATTTAATATATTGATTTTTTTTATCTTGTAAGATGTTTCATTCCAAATGCTTTCAAGTTGTAGGTATCGAGGTAAAATACTACTTTATTTCCATATTTTCATGATGATTCAAAATTTAGTTATAAACATTGCTTATTGATGTAAAAAATTGTTGAATATTTGTATGTTCTTTAAGTGGGTGAAACTATCATTTTCTCTTACATCTATACCAAATAGTACAATAATGTTATGGTAAAACCATGATTTGGGTATCAAGATAATTAATTAATGAAGTATAGGGATAAAATTATATTAATATTAACTTTGGATACTCTTATATAGGACATCTCCACTGTTATCAAAAGGAAACAAGGTTAGGATGTAATAAGTTATATTTTTTTAGTTTAAACAAGTCTAGTAATCTAGTGCAACCAATTATATATGTATTATTTTAGTTGATTTAAACATTAGAGAATATTTTCTATGGCTTCTAATGAATATGGTTATCACTTATTTTGTCCATCCAATAATATATTTGTCCATTAAACACCTGTAATGTCATAAAATTGCACCCTATGGTAATTTCAGACTTACACATTTAGACCCACATCATTTATGGAAAAAATCTATAAGTCATAATTTCATGATTCTGACTTCATAGGTGACAACAATGAAGCACTAGCACCCTGAATTCCTAACTTGTGTAAAGTTTTGGTAGGACATTTGAGTGATGCGTAGGCATCTCCACGATGTGCTAGCATCCTCAAACTTTTTGAGATTCAAATATGAATATTCATCATTCCTTTCCCATGACACACATCATAGTAGTAAGGATGCATGTGAAAAAACTCCTCCCACCCATGTAGCCTCACAAAACTCTATTTTCACTCTCATTTTCACAACTTCTTGATCTCTCTCTTGCTCTTATTTCTCTCTCACCTTTAGAGCGAAGCTCTATCAAAATAATCTCTCAAGAAACATTCAAGGCTTCTCTTGCATATGAATCCATCACCTCTATCAATCCAAGAGGGGACCCACATGTTGTTGGTAATGCTATCTTGTTATCTTATCTTTTCTATTTGATCGTGTCTATTATATTCATGAAAGGGGTTCTCCTCCTTACTAGGTTTGTTTCTATCACACATCTTTTATATTTGTGATAGGGATTCTCCTCCTTTGTGGGGTTTGATTTATGCATTTTTATCTATTTGGATCCTATCTAGTTGTCCATGGAGGTTGAAACACCAAAATAGGGGGTTTGAATGAGGCAAGTCACAAAACAACCCCCATTTTTTTTCCCATTTTTTTTGTGTGTAGATGAACAGGTTTAGCAAGCTGGATATTTTACATTATGGGTTCTTATTATATGTTTTATTAGAGACAACAACACAAGGTGTAGATGTCCCCATGGTGCACTATCGTCCGTGGTCGAGAGCTAATCCTCTTAAGGGTATAATCTATAGTTTATGTACTTTTTATTTCTATATATTAGAAATTTTAATCCTATCATTTGTTCCTATAATTAAAGTAATTTTAGCATTCTTCCTTATTTTAACATTAGTGCAAACTTGGTTAAATTGTGCAAGAATTATATTATTATTATCTCATCACCTGTGATTTGATCTTTGAGGTAATTGAGGGCTAGTTTCTCCTTAAGACTCCATTGTGTTGAGGGTAGAAATTCCCCTCCTTTACATTTTGGTGAACCCAACATGAACAAAATCATGTCGGATCTTTTTCTTCAAAATTTTAATGCTTTTGATAATTCCTTTTCTAAATAGGATTTTGATATGTTGGATGATGCCCTAGATTATTTCTTAGAGGCATATCCTTCTACTCAAAACTCCATTAAAAAAATTCTCCATTGAAATTTTCTTCTTCGCAAGTCAAATAGTTCGTAAATGTAGTTGCAGTATCTGTCACCCCTCAAAGACCTAAGAGAAAGGTCATTTATATGACTCTAGCTAGCCCATCTCCTAAAATAATTCATTTTATTAGTGTGGTTACTATTGAAAGTGACATGACAGACCTTTACTTGATATTCATGCAATCTAAGGCTCCCTTTTATAGAGTAGTAGCCCATACCTATAACACTAGGAGGAATAAAAAAAATATTAATCAACCTACTTTTTTAATACCTTCTCAACCTAGTCTTCCTCAAGCACCTAGACCTACAAGTAAGCAACCAGGTTAGTATGCTCTTGTCGAGCAACTTTGTGTTACTCCCACCAAGATCTCAATTTTGGATTTACTTCAAATTGTTTTGGTTTATCAAGGTATGCTTCATGAAGCCTTTCAAAATACTTGTTTTCCTTATTTCACTGTGCCAATGAATGTTAATGCATTGATAGATCATATTTGTGTAGATTTTTTGAATATTACATTCCATCTGTATGATCTCTCACCTCCAAAAGTATAAAAGTAAGTAGATCCTTTAACGATAATAGTTTATATTAATAATATTGGCATTAGATGTGATCTCATTGACACTATTTTGGTAATCAATGTAAGCATCATTGATTTTTTGCCTAAAATTAAAATTGAATCAACTTCCCTTACTACTTCTTCCTTGTACATTTATGGGTTTGATAATACCAGTTGATAAGCCTTATGCATGATTATATTTCCTTTAAGGTTGGGACCCATTACCATACCCACCTTGGTATATGTGATTCCAAGACCATTACCATATAATATCCTCTTAGGAAGACCATGAATTCTTTCTTTGGGAGTAGTTACTTCTACCTTTCATCGTTCCTTGAATTTTGTTGCTAATTGTGAGAGGTGGAAATTTGACACCCTAAAATGATGTGATCTCGAAAGGCGAATGTTCCTTGGCTACCTTAGGGATCAAACCTTACATGATGAGATAGGAAGATAAATGAATTTTATTATATTTTATAACATGTTGGTGGGTGGTATGGTGGGCAACCCTCCATGGTGGTAGAGGGAAAGGGATTGGTTGCCATGGTGTTGTTCGGTTGGGGGTCCATGGTGCCAAGCTAGCAGACTTGCATGTTGGGTGGTGTTGGCTTGTCTTATCAACAAGTTGGGTGTATGTTGCCAAACAATATTTTCACCTATTCCAATGTGTGGAGATGATCATTTTAAATGGAAAGGCAAGCTATTGTATTAATGATGACATCTAGCACATCGAGTAGTGTACGATTTGTGGTGGGTGGTGAAACTATGGTAATCCAGGTTTATTTAATGCAAGCTTGGCTCATTTTTGGTATTAAGTTTTCTCAGAAAGTGTGTGGTGGTCATTGGTTTTCTCTGTTTCTCCTATCGAGTGTCTATGGTGAGGGGAAGAGTATGGAAAGGAGCTCCAAATTTATCATTGAGGTTTTAGTGGTGGTCCTTGCTCAGTTCACAACTGACACCTGAATCTCTCTATGGTCATTGACAAGGTAGGCTTCTTTTAGGGAGGTGATAGACCAACATTTGAAATAGATTATGGTGAATTTTGATTTGTTGGTGCTTGCGGCCATGAAGATGGTGTTGGGTTCTAGACATTTGGAGTGCAAGGACTATAGGAGAGACAATTTTCATGTCTCTTCCCATTTCCTTGCCTCTCTCCTAGAAAATTTGGAGCTGATTTGGTTGAAAATGTTGATGAGGTTCTCAGAGTGGTGATAGAAGGTAGGGGATGTCTGAGGCCTCGTGACGTGGAAAGGGTGAGCTCGGAGGAGATGGTGAAAATTTATTCCTTCCTTTTGGATTTGCATGGACTGGGTCTAATGTGGCATCAATCGATTGCAACGGTCATGATTATATTTTTCAAGAAATTCTTTGGGCCAATGGCGGCGAACTGTGTGGAGTGGAAGGCAAAATTTGAAGATTTTGCTAAACTGAATAAATTTTTGTAAGGTTGTGAAGTTTGTTTTTTGGTTTGTCGTTGCTTGTTCTAGCTTGTCTGGTTTTTGGTGGCTATAGCTATGTAAACTCCATTAAAGAGGCTTAGTTCAGTCTGGTTTTGGTGCCATGGGTGCATAGACGCCTATAATGTGGTCTGGCTTTGTTAATTGTCTAGTTCCTTGTTGGTTGGTTAGATATTTAGTTTGTTTTGGATAGTTGCTTTGAGGGCTGGTTTTTAGTGGCTTTTCAATTTTCCCTCTTACCTACACGACAGACGATTGTACTTTGGTTTCTAATATCAATAAAATACTAGCTTATGTATAAAAAAAAAAACATGTAGAATAAAAATAAGAGAGTTTTAGGAACCAAAAGAGCAAGTTGTAGAGGTTCTCTCGAAAAACTAGCAAGCTCTTGGCCAAGGATGATAGGAAGAATGTGAACCTCCCCAAGACGTGTTGTAGTCTTGTACAGATCAAAAACTAATTTTATCATAGAAAAATGCTAAGAACTAGCTAATATTTAATCACTAAAATCTTGGGAAAATGCACTTGAAATAATAGAATTATATAAATGAATAGAATAACAAAAATAGACATAGACTAAGCTAGATGGAAAAGAAATGATGGAAATGAAAAGAAGAAAGGAGACACTCACAATAGGTCCTCAAATGAAGCCTCCTACAATACTACAAATTCAAAACCTCTACACATGGAAGCGAGAAAATGGTTGGGGCTATTTTAGGGGCTTGGCTTAGTCAAACCCTTAAGTTGTGTTCCCACCTTCATGTACAATTAGATAGATAGAGATAGCTGAAAATGTGATAGATGAGATAAATAAAATGTATGTGTTGAAACAATATGCTATCAAAGTAAATTATAATGTAATGAGAAATCCATAATTACCCTCCTTTAGCAAATGTGAAATACTAAAAGGAAGAGCATGCAACCTCCAAGATGTGGTAAGAGTGCCAAAATGTTGATGTAGAGAGCCAAAGTGCAAGAGAGTTTGAAGGAATGGAGAGAATGAGAATGAAATAATGAGAGAAGATTGAGAGCTAGATGAATGAGTGTGAATCTCATATAAAAATGAGATTTTGGAAGGAGTATAGGCATACAAGGGGTTATTTCAACACGCTTACAAGATGCAAAGGTGTTACACTTTGTAGGTAGGCAAGAAGTGTAATGTCCAAATGGCTATGCAATCAAGAATATTTTTGGGATGTTTGCATCATGCACAAACGTGTATGTGACTTGCATTCGTCCACACCAAAAATTCAATTTAGCAGTCAAGAATGAATGGGCTAAGGAAAAAATTATGGTTAGGTGAAGGTGGCATTGTATTATCGAATTTAATTAATCTAAATGGGAGGTTTATGGAATGTGAAATTACATAGGCTGTAATTTTTGGCATTACATTTTTCCCCCACTTTAGCAAGCATATGTATTCCAACAAATGTGAGCTAAATTAGAGAAAGAGGTTGAAGAGAATATACCTAAGATGAAGAGGACGTAGGTCTTCAATCTGGTATATGCAATTGAAAAGTTGTGTGAGGACACAAGTCTTCTATCCTGCATAGTTGATTGTAATATCACCATAAACATGTTAGTTGTAGACAAACAAATTAGGTAAAAAAGAAAAATATATATGTGAAAAATATGATCAAATAAAAAAGATAGTGCTTGTAGGTATGGCTAGCAAGTTGTGTTACGCTAGAGACCATATAATAAGCTAATAGACAAGTGGTTTCTACAAACTATGCTATAGGATAGACACAAGAAAGAAAAGTCTAGTCAGGTTGCCCCCAAGCTAGATGATGAGATTATAAGACATCAAGATTTTGAAAAATAAAAATACTTTGATATGATATCCCCCCCTTAGAATGATATTTGCTACATAGAGGAGAACAAGTCATTCTAAGGAGAAGAAAGAAAAAGATAGAGAAATGTTGTTTCATGACATACATAATGAGATTTATTCATGGAATGTTATCACATGATGGATAATACATATAATCCACAACACCAAGGAAAAAAAGACACAGAGAGTGGAAACACAAGGGGATCCAAGTATTTGGGGTCAGAACTAATCATATATATATATATATAGTGTAAATTATATGAACTATCATCACCCCCGAATAGATTGGAATGAGAAAAAGAGAACATGAAGACAAATAGAAGTCTAGGTCAACATGGAAGAGGCCTAAATTCCCTAATGCTTTGCATCGTGCTCGATGTGAAAATAAAATTTTATGACAAATGGAAGAAAGATGAAAAATATGAATTTTTATGACATATTTTATCTCTTGTATTCAAGTATAGGTACAAGGGTAATGAGGGCACTTTAGGAAAGAGCACAAACATAAATAGACAAGCATGGGGGAAACACACAAATCTAATCTAAAGATAAGAAGAGGTACTGCTCTAGTCCAACACCTCTAACAAGTCATCTTGATCTCAATATAGATCATCATAAGGAGAGGGGAGACGAGCTTGAAGAGGGAGGATAGAAAGGGTAGTACTAGTCAATTCACCTGCAACAAGAGCTAAGGAGGAGGCCACCTCAATTTTCCCATCGACAAACTCTTATGAAGTCAACATCATCTATCTAACACAGATAGATGAAAAAGTTGAAATATCCTCCAATGTGTCAAACATACACTTCTCTAGAGTCAAGTGCAGTGATTGAATAGGAGGGGGATGAGAAACCAAAGTCATTATTGACCTCCAACATAGGGGCAGTGACAAACTTTGGAGAAGGAGTTGACTTATCCATCACAAGAATGGTACAAGATAAAGTAGAACAAGAGGAATAAGATAAAGAAGAATTTTTGTGACCATCATTCGGGATGAGGTCATTCTATAACTTACACTTGAGAGGAGGATGTAGATTCCTTACATAAAAAATGGAAGGAGGGGTAAGGGAGGGAGGAGCCATAGTAGACATGATTTTTGTGTGAGGCATATCTACATGCTTGAAAAAATAAGGAATATTAGGCAAAGAGGTGATTAGTGGAGGCTCTGAAGAAGGAGAAATGAACACTTGTACCTACTTAGGGTAAGGTTCATCGAGGTCTGTTGAAGAAGTTGAAATCAAGATTGAAGTGATACAAATAGAAGTAGGAACGAGAATGGAAATAGAGGCAGAGGAAAAAATAGAAACAAATGTAGAAGCAAAGATAGAAGGTTCCCCCTCAATCTTTGACAAGTCCTCAAACTGTTGAGCCAATTCCTATCAGTGATATTTATGCTCACACACAAGTTATTTTCAATGGCTATGATTACCAGGAACATCAGCTTGAGAATATTTTGGGGGATTTTGTTCCACTAGAGGAATAGTCTTCATAACCGTCATTAGCAAAAGAGTAGGATCCTAATGAGGAATGAGAGGAGGCATGGAAATAGGAGACTATTCTTGATCATAGGCTCCTTTTTCTACTTTAGAGTTAGGTAGAGGAATGGGAGGAGGCCTCAAGGGCTAAGATGTAGAAACAACATGAGACAAACCAACTTTGGTTGCATGCTTTCCCTTACCATACAAGGTAGGGTGAGGGATTATAGGCAACACTAGGAGTTGGAAGACTTGAGGTTTAGATTTCTTTAACAAGGGTGACTTTCCTTTTCCTATGCTAGGAATTGTAGAAGGAATAGAGGACACCGCTAGAGGTTGTGAAATCCTAAAAGAAGAAGAAGTTCCATGTGCAGGAGCATGCTTGTTTGCAACCTTCGATGAAGAAAGCATAGAGGAAGAAACATGTTGTTGTGTGCACATAAAATCCTTCCTAAAGATGGCATGAGAAGGAAATGTATCATTAGGGGCCATGACTCCTATCTTGTACCTAAAGTATTCCTTGTAGAACAAGTCTCCATAGGGCAGTAAAGGTCCAATAGGAGCGGGGCATAAATGATCTAGGGAAAAGCCACATGACACAAGTGTTTTATATCCAATATCTTGGGGAGTATGAACTATGCTATCATGAGGTAATTTTAGACATTTGGGACTACTAAAGTGACCATATTCATGGAGACTAGCCATGGAATGCCTAGTCTTACTCTAAACAGGTTGGATTCAGGGATCACAACAAATGGAACATCAATAGATTTAGGTCCAATGAGGACCGACAAAGAGGTGAAACCAATGGGCTATACATAGAGGCCATCACGAGTAGGGAGTGTGGTATTTGAATCCTCGTATTTATCCTTGTGCAAATTGTTAATGAAAAGGGTTTCCTCCATAGTAATTTTGACCCGACTAGTAGGGTCAACTATAACATTGGTCATGATGTTATGTTGAATTGGGTTGGGATGTTAAGTGGAGAAGGTTCCCTATTAAGAGGTAAGTCATGTGGTGTAAAGGTTATATTAGGAATATTTTACAAATGACTCAGAGGAGAGATATGAGTGAATGTGACCATGTTCACGTACTTAGAAGGGCTAGGATCGAAGGATGAAGAAGTAGATATTATTAGATTAGTGGAATGAGAAGGAAAGGGATCTGTGTAGATATGTAGTTGAATGTTAGGTTTGGCTACAAATTTGTTCAAGTTTTATTTTCTACCACCAATCTATATGGCACTGCTATATATATGGTCTTGGACTACATGTCGAAGATGCACACAATGTTTGGTATTATGACCAAGGACTCAATGATATTGATAAATTTTTTATGCATCATACCATCTAGGATATGGTTTATTGTTAGGTAGTGGTTTGATTTCAAGGAGAGTGATTAAACCATATTTTATTAACTTTTTAAGAAAACTTGTGTAGGATTTAGATAGTTTTGTGGAAAATCTATTATATCCCGCGATGCTCTTATCAATAGGAATGAAAACCATGCTCGATACTATGCTATTATTTTTGGACTCCCTAGGCTATCTGGCTATCAAGATGGGAGAATGAAGAAGAACCCCTATACTGTGTCAACATCTACTGTTAGTCATGAAGCACCGTACATAGATGTGTGAAGGAATGATACTTCATCAGGAGAACTCTTTCTCTTAATATCAATTGAAAATGCTTGAAGAACACACAATGGACATCAAAATCGGGAAAATAATAATAGATATAAGAAAACAAGGATTGTTAGTGAGTAATGAAGTCAGTTACCTTCTCATGATTCTCCTACTTACAATGGATGAGATCAGTAAAATTGATCTTCAACTCAATGTTTTCTTGGAACTATTGTAAGAATTGATTAAGTACTTGATCAAAGGAGAAGATTGAATGGTTAGGAAGTGAGAAAAATCACTCCAATGCAACATCCTTGAGGTATCGTGAGAATAACTTGGCTAGAAAAGCATCTTGATAGAGGAAGTCACTACACATGGAAGTAAATGAGGAGACATGGGTCTTTGGATCACCCCTGCCATTATACTTATCAAATTTTGGAATTTTTAACCCTTGGAGAATGACAACATTTAGAATGGTGAGGGCTAAGGGTTTGCAGTAGTAATAGGGTTGCAACATGGATTGGGAAGTAAAGTTGGTTAAGTTAGCTAATTGTGATTGCATTTATCCCATGTTTTACAACAAATAATTTAGGACAGGATCAGATGACAGAGGTGGTGGAGGTTGATTGTTCATAGGAACAGAGGTTTGAGATGTGGATCCAGGAATAGGAACCTCAAACCCCAAAGAAACATGATCCACATTGAATCCATGATTATAGTTAGTGTTATCAATAGAAGTGAAATAAGGTACAAAAATATTTGTATCCACCATGTGCAAAGAAACCTCGAGCATTGAGAGATTCAACTATGTACCAGTGATCTCTAATGGGGTATCTTGAGGGTGGCTCAAGATTGCCATATATGAGGGTACATTGGTCTCTACTATGTTAGATATCCTATGAAGCAACTCAAGACCTTTAAGGTCTAAGATGAGTAGATTCCTCATAACACAAATGATAGGAGTAGCTTGGGTGTACAAATTATCATGGTTTAGAAAGTCCTCAAATTATTTAAGTCTCCCCTCCAAAGATTAGACCTGCTTAGAGGGGACCCTAAGAGCTGTCTCATGATCTATAAGAGAGAATTTAGATGGAGTTCTTAGTTGAGAACTGGTTTGAAAATTTTTAGGCACATTAATGGAAATGAAAGGGGGAGTATAGGTAAGTGATAATCTTGTAGTGAACTACTCAAAATCAAGACCCTGGCAGGTAGGACCGAATTGTCATCTTGAACCCATATCAAAGTGTCAAACACTTCTTCAAATACGTGCCCAAAAGTTGTAGATTGGGTTGTGAAACTCATAAAAGTGTCACAACACTCGGTCCAACATATTCCCAAACAAGAGAGAAGAAATTTTCAATAAAATATTAGGATAAGGATGGTTCACGTCGAGTTTACCAAAATGTAGAGGAGGAAATTCAAAACCCCAAAATGACATGATATCAAAGGGTGAATGTTTGACTACCTCAAGGATTAAAGCTTAGGTGACAAGATAGGAAGATAAAGGAATTTTCTTATATTTTATAACTTATGTAGAATAAAAATAAAAGAGTTTCAGGAATTGAAAGAGTAGGTTTCAGAGGTTCTCTAGAAAAACCAACAAAATCTTAGCCAAGGATGACAGTGCAATGTGTGAATGTCCCCACAACACATTGTAGTCTTGTATGGATCAAAAACTAGGTTTATCATAGAAAAATGCTAAGAATCAACTAACTATTTGATCACTAAAATCTTGAGAAAATGCACTTAAAATAACAAAATGATAGAAATGACCAAAATAACAAAAATAGACATAGACTAAGCTAGATGGAAAAGAAATGATGGAAATGAAAAAAAGAAAGGGGATAATCACAAGAGGTCCTTGAATGAAGCCTCCCATAATGCTGCAACTTCAAAAATTGCACACATGAAAATGGGAAAATGGTTGGGGTTGTTTTTAGGGCTTGCCTTAGTCAAAAGCTTGCATAGGTATTCCCACCTCCACAAACAACCAAATAGATAGAGATAGATAAAATATGATAGACGAGATAAATCAAATGTATGTGCTAAAATAATATGCTATCAAAGTAAACAATAATACAATGAGAAAGCCACAATTACCATCCTTTAGAAAATGTGAAATGTCAAAAGGAAGAGCATGCAACCTCCAAGATGTTCCAAGAGTGTTAAACATTGATATAGAGAGCCAAAGTGCAAGAGAGTTTTAAGGAATGAAGAGAATGAGAGAATAAAAATGAAAGAATGAGAGATAGATTGAATGAGTGTGAATCACATACAAAAATGAGAGTTTATAAGGAGTATAGGCATGCAAGGAGTCATTTTGGCATGCTTACAAGTTGCAGAGTCATTACACTTCATGGGTAGGTGGGAAGTGTAACGTCCAAACAACTATGTAGTGAGGAATCTTTTCAGTACATCCATAGGACACACAAATGTTTGTGCAACACGTGGTTGTGTGAGATAAAAATCACTTTAATAGACAAGAACAAATGGGCTAAGGAAAAATTTAAGGTTAGGTGAAGGTGGCATTACATTATCAAATATAATTAATCTAAAGGGGAGGTTTATGGAACACAAAATTGTATAGGGTGCAATTTTTGACATTACACTAACAATGAGATGATCACAATCAAGGTTGACCCTAATGTTGTATGCTTATATGAGATGGCATCTATTGGTCAAACTTTGGTTGTGCCTACTCTTAAAAATCTTATTCCTTCATTATATTCATATGCATTGACATATACTCCAATAGTACCTATCACAAAGGATACTCTTGAGACATATGTCCCTAGAGAAGATCCTCCTGAAGTAGAAAGACATGAATCCATTCCTTCTACTTCTTCTCCTGAACCGAATACATGTCTTGGTGATGATTGGGGATCCTTGAACTTTACCGAATCCTATGTTGAGGAATACAAAGTAGATCCAATTCACCTGGATATCTTGAAAATATCGTTCTCTCCTACTAAGAAAGATGATTATGATTTTATAAAGAAAGGTGATACTTGTAGCATGGAGTACATTCTTTATACTAATCCTCCTTTTCAAGAATTGCAATCATGTTATAGACCAAGATTCAATATCTTTTCCAAATTTGGTTATGGAGGTAAAGGTTGTGGATGTAATGAACAAGGTATTAAAGCCACCTTAGAAGCTGATCCATGTGACTGTAAATTTGGACTTGGATACCACCCCACAACCTCTAAGGTAAAACCATGGTTGAATGTCAACATGGTTTCCACCGAATCTCATTCTCTTAAATTGATTCATCCTGAATACATTGAAAGAAAGGTAGACTCTAAAGAAGTATGTCTAGATGTTTTCTCTTTGGATAAATCCTTGGAAGACTTATTAGTTGTCTATTCTAACATGCCTTCCTATCATCATAAATGATGATTCCCTTATTGCTTGAATATACATGCATACTTTGGGGAGTTTGTTATGAGTTTTGATGAGAAGGATTCTTTATCTAATAGGGGTGATAATGTTTCTATATCTCATCTTAAAGACCATAGTAATCTCCTCAAAGGGGATACTTTTGATGTTCTCATGGATCTTAAATCTTCTAAGAAAGTGACTAAGATTGGAAAGTGTCTCTCTTTAGAATAATCTAAACAACATGCTGATTTATTGCATTCTCACCCCAATATCTTTGCTTGGTCATATGAGGACATGCCCAATATTGATGAATTTGTAGTAGTTCATAATATTGTCTTATGTCCTGATGCCAAACATGTTAAGAAAAAGATCCAAAAAATGAATCCCAAGGTTTCTTTATTAGTCAAGATTGAGATAGAAAAGCTCTTAAAAGCTAGTTTTATCTATCCTATTGATTATTCACCTTGGCTATCAAATATTTTTGTTATTAGTAAACCTGATGGTTGTATTCATGTCTATATTTACTTTCATGATCTTAATAAAGCTTCTCTTAAAGATTATTTTTTATTACCCAATATTGGTATGATTGGGGACTTGCTTACAAGGCATGCCTTGTTATCCTTCATGGATGGATTCTTGGGCTATAATCAGATCCATATTAACCTATAAGATTAGTATAAGACAACCTTCACTACCCCTTGGAGTACCTTCTATTATGTAGTCATGGCATTTGGATTGAAGAATGCTAGAGCAACTTATCAATGGGTGATGACCCTTATCTTTCATGATTTCATTCACAAGATCTTAGAAGATTATGTCGATGACATCTTGGCTAAGTATACAACTACCAAGATCATGTTGAGAATCTTTGTCTTATCTTTGAAATGATTCAACTTTATAAAATGAGACTAAATCCTCTTAAGTGCATCTTTGACATGGATTCCAAGAATATTTTAGGATTAATTATCTCCCATCGTAGGATCAAAGTTGATACAAATAAGATTGATGCAATTGTTAACATACCCCCACCTAAGAAAATCTCTCAACTACTTAGTTTGCAAGGAAAGATTTAGGAAATTAGTAGATTCGTATCTTAATTGGTTGATCATACACTTCACTTTTTGAAGAAGGATATCCATTTTTGATGGGATGATGAATGCCACAAGGCTTTCAAATCTATCAAGAGTTATTTGGCTAATCCTCCCATCTTGATGCTAGCTATGTAAGATATATCCTTTTTTCTTTATATTTTTGCATCACCTTATGCTTTAGTAACTTTTTTAGCTCAACATGATCATGATGGTAAAGAAAGAGCAGTCTACTACATTATTCATATTTTGGTTGATTACAAAACTTGGTACTCTACTATAGAAAAATAATGTATCGCTCTCATTTTTGCAACACAGAAGTTACAACATTATTTGCTCCATGCAAAGACTCTTGTGATTGTAAAATGTGATCTTCTTAAACACTTATTTACTAGAATTGATCTTTCTAGAAGGTTAGAAAAATGGGTGATGTTTCTCTCTAAGTTCGATACCAAGTTTGTGACTCAAAAGTTGATTAAAGGACAAGCTATTGTTGATTAGTTAGTAGAGCCCCCCTCACCCCATTCCCCATTCCTTTCCTAACTTGGACTTATTTCTGGATGAAATTTTTTTTGTGTTAGACCATGAACCCTTGTGGGAAATATATTTCAATGGATCGAGATGTCAAACTACTGAGGTAGGAATATTTTTAATCTTGCCTAAGGGGAAGCTGGTTCCTCTACCTTTTCGATTAGAATTTCATTGAAATCATAATATTGTTGAGTACAAAGCCCTTATTGTTGGCTTACATGTCGTGATAACTTTGAATATTAAGATAAGTAGAGCAAGCTATCTCAGTATTAGGATTTAGATTTATCCTTGCTTGATCGATTCTCTTCTTTTACTATAAACAATGTTCTTAGGAGAGAGAATCATCACGTGGATGTAATAGCAAGTGCAACTTCCATTGTGCCCTCGAATGATGGTATAGATGAGTACCATTTTGGGGTTTAGATTCTCCGCTCTCTCATTGTCTTAGATCGACCTAAACTTGATAATATTGTGTGTACTCACATAGACTCAAGGAAATGGTATTCTCACATTTATAATTATCTGAAGATTGGAAACTTTCCTAATGATGCGACTAAAAATACTCACATGCAGATACAAAGTATTTTAGCCTGGTACATTGTTCGGTCCAACGTTCTTTATCAGAAATCTTATAATGGGATTCTTCTTTGATGTCTCACTAAGGCTGAAATACCCCTTTCCCTTAAAGAAGTTCATTCAGGATTTGGGGGTGGAAATTTTAGTGGTAAATACTTAGTGCATAAATTGATTCATATGGGATATTATTGGAAAATAATGGAGCAAGAATCCTTTGACTTTATCAAGAAATGTCCTTAATTCCAACAACACAACAATCTTATTCAAGCTCCCACACAAGAGCTTCACAATCAGACCTCTCCTTGGCCATTTGATAAATGGGGGTTTGATATTATCAAGAAGATATCACCTCCTTCTAAGGGACATATATTCATCATCACAACTATTGATTAATTTATGAAATGGGTTGAAGTTATTCCACTTTTATCCACTAACGTTGAAGCAATCTGTAGCTTTCATCTGAATAATATTATTGCTCACTCTGGATTTCCTTCTACCGTTGTTTTCGACAATGATACTTCATTGAAGAACAAAGAGTTAAAAAAATTCTTAGAGAAATTTCACATTCAACATCAATTTTCTACATCTTACTATCATCAATCCAATGGCCAAGCAAAATCATCTAATAAAAATCTTGAATTGATTCCTTGAAAAAGAATGAATAAACATGGTAAGGACTAGCATACTCAATTGAATTATGCCTTATGGGCCCATCACATGAGTTTTTGTGTGACTACTAGCATGATCCCATATAACCTTGTGTATGGTGTTGAGACTATTATGCCTTTAGATTTGTAAATTTCATCATTGCGAGTTTCCCTTAAAGAGTTAATTGATGATGACACTTATCATGTTGAACATTTAAACCAGCTTGAGTTTCTCTATGAGTGTTGATTATAGGTCTTCAATCATCTTCAAGCTTATCCAAATTCTATTTCTAAACATTATAATCAAAGTGTTCTTGCTTGTACCCTTAAGGTGTGTGATCTTGTTCGCTATGAGAATCAAATAAATGTAAATGCGCCACCTGATTGAAAGGGAAAATTTAGCCCTAATTGGTTGGTTCCTTACATAATCACCTTCATGTATGGTTCTAGTAATATGGATTGTCATCTATGGATGGTACTCCTCTAAAATAACTAGTCAATGCAATGCATTTTCATAAATACTATATGCATAAGGTCTATGTGGCATGTACATGATGCTCGCCCCCTTTTCAAGGATCATAGTATGTTGTGCTATGATATTCCTTCATTAAAACATTATATTTCTTATTTGTGTTAAGATGTAAACATGTATATGTAGTTAATTTATTTAATTAAGAATTATATATACATGTGTTTCATTTTTATGCTATGTACAAGTACATTGTGTTTGATTAATTCTTTTATCCATACATTCTATATCACATGTTTTATCTATATCATTAAACATCAATTATATCATCATTATAAATTTAATTAAGCATACATATAATGTGTGTTCAATTAGCTCATGATAGCATCTAATCTAAGCATACATCCATAAACATACATCCATACCATAACTGTACATGAAAAGAAAGCGTACACATAAGAGTCATGTACATGTATCACCCCACTGTAACAAAATTTGGTGCCTGTATATGTGTATAAATATGTACATAAAAATTTCTATATAATGATAATAAAATACAACTAGCCACCAAGGCATGACTCCCAGAGACCTTTGGTTTTGGCGGTGGCAAAGGAGGTTGCTGGATAGAGGTGTGTGAGTTATATTAGTGTGATTGCGACATAGATATGCTCTATGATTCTATGATTGAAGTCCTCATAGTTCTCTATGTAACTCTCCCACCTGCTCCCTCAAAGATACAATGTGCTCTATTAGTGTGTCCTCATGTTGTCGTGCCATTTCCAAGTTGTCCCTCAACTACTATACCTTGGTATGTTGGAGATCAGTGGGTGTTGTCCTCACAGATGCTCTCTATCAAATGAGGCCATCAACCTAGCTATGCAAAGTGTCATGTACCTACTCAACACTCTCAACTCATGACCTAGCCTAGTCTCTCTTAGTGAGAATAGTATGGAGCTCTGCACCCATCTGATCCTATTTCTTAGTCATCACTGACAGTTCTACAAATCACTAGGCCATCTCCACTTGAATCTCCTCGTAGGTCATCCTCAAATGCACTATAGGCTTGAATAATTGGGCATGACACCCTACTATGGCTGGCCTATAGGAATCAATGACTTGAACTTGAATTTGGATGGCTGGGACTACCTCTACAATGCATTGACCAAAGAAGTTGAGCCACTCTTGTGTGAACAATGCATTCATAGAGAAAGTGGATGATATTAGTATCACATCATCAAAACATATATATATATATAAGCATATAATGAAATCACTAAAATAAAACAACATATATCAAATCCGATCTGTACCTAGGTCCCCAACTTTCTAGTGTGGATTTGGGGGTGGAGGAACATAGGTGGAGGTGATGCTTGGCCCTTTGGCAGTCACAGAAGGTGGTACAACTAGTCAGACACCTAGTGGTACAATAAATACTATGGGTGCAAGTATTGGTGATGCTACTCACCACTACCACCTTAGCCTCTCCTCCACTCAGGTTGTCACCTCGCTCTCCTTTCTACTGCTCCTTGCTACATTTACCTCAGACCCTTGAGCACCAACATCACTCACAGGGGAATCTACTAGTAAAATTAGGGTAGGATTTACTGTTATCTACCAATTGGCAAAGCTAATTGACACGTCAATGTCATCAGTTGCTAGGGCCTCTAGTAGATCATCATCCCCACCATTATTTTCATTGAGTGCGATGTTGATGATAGTGGGATGAGGATGGTCCCTTTCTCTAGCCATGCTACGATGCAAATGTATGTACATGGGTGCAGTTGGAGGTATGGCCTACACCTGATCGAACTGCCATGTGACTTGATGCTAGTAATATGGCACAATAAAGTAATCTAACCATATGTCCAAGAGTTTGTCTTAGTGCATCCTCTACAGTGGCCCCTTGTCCGATGACCAGGTCCTTATATGCCTATATGGCTACTAGTGAACATTGTTTCTCCTCAATCAATTAAAATTTTGTGGCTAAAAAAATATCTCCAAAATGCAATTCACACACCAATGGGTATGTGTGCATGCGAGGATCACCCTGCCCTACACCCCAGGGATACTCTGCTAGCTACTTGCATATAATATTCTCAAACACTCACACTTATAAGAGCATGCAAGCAGTGATATTGTGATACTCATAATATACATAATGCCTAAGGTTGTGGTAGAGATGCGCTACCATACTCTAACCCCAAATGTAGACTGTCATCCTCTCCTCCATTGACCTAATACAATGAATGGGGCCCCCGTGAAGGTGAGAGCCTCACCCATCAATGGTGACACACAGTGCCACCATCATAGTCATAATGCAATGTACTAGAGGCACTATGATGCACCCCTATTCTAACCAACTCATGTAGATGTGGTTAGTGGTGTCATCGGGGATGATTTGGCCAATACAGTGTTGTGTCGATTGTGCATCCTATGCTATACGCCCCTCCACATAAACTACCATCTCTCCCTAGATGGGAAGTTGGAGGATGTGGCGGACATCAATCAAGGTAATAGTCATCTCCCCTATCAGGAGATGAAATGATGAGGTGTTTGCATCCTACCTCTCCATCAACATCATCAACATTTGTGTGCGGAATCAAATCTCGGGCATGGTGTAGAATCACCATAGTTTGACCTGCTATAGTAAGGCATAATCATTGACTACAATCTGGTCACTATGACTCTACAACAATGATAGCACAACTCCTTCAGTGTGCTCATGAATCTTGATCAAGTCCTGCAAAAATATAAAACACCATGTCAAGAAAATCTACTTCTACTCTACATCTTTTAAAATTTTCTATTTACCTCTAAGACAACAATGCATCGCATAGACGTCTACATGATATGTTGGCATATGAGATACTATCTATTGATGAAAGCATGCAAGACTAATGATAGTACGATTGACATACTCAAATGTGCTAGCTAGACAATAGCACGACAGTTAGACATCATCACGCCAGTTGGACACCTTCATTGCTCATAATTTTTCTATGGCTAAAAAAAATGACAAGCTAAGGGAAAAAATTCCTCATACCTCATCTAGTGGCTTTCCCCTCTCCTCAATGGTCAACAGATGCTCAATCCTAGGAAGTCATAGGTCATTTCTACAAGGCATTTTACTGCAAACTCTATCAAAAAGTCAACAAAATCCTCATAGTGAATAGTGAAAATGACCTTCCATGGGCCCACATCAAGCATATATATAATTTTTTTTCCCATTTTTGCAATGAATTTACCCTTTCCCACCTTCATATTTTCACCCACTTGGCTAGGGGAAAAAACAAGAGGGGGCATATACTCATTTTATTGAATTTTTCTTCTAACCCACTGAAAATTTTCTTAAGCATTTTTCTTGCCATGGTAGTTTCTTGCAATTTTGAAACTGGTCTATTTTTTGAGTTTTGTAAAACCAAATTCCATGTTAGATGTTATAGTTTCTCACCGGACTCAAACATTGGGGGCATCATCAATATCTGCCTACTTGACCTCTGCGGCCTCTATAGTACCCTTTTTTGTAAAATTGTCAAAATTTCAAAATTAACATTTATGTCTTCTTAGCTATTTTTTGTTTAACTAATTTTTCCAAAAAATTAGCTCACTAAAGTGAAGGAAAAATGTACTATCACAAAATTGCAACCTATGGCAATTTCGCACTTACACATTTAGGCCCACCTCATTTATGACAAAACCTATAAGTTGAAATTTCACAATTTTGACTTCATAGGTGACAATGTGATGAAGCACTAGTAGTCCAAATGCCTAACTTGTGTAAAGTTTTGGTAAGACACTTGTGCAATGTGTAGATATCTCCACAATGTGCTAGTGTCCCTAAATTTTTTGAGATTAAAATACAAATATTTCACATTCCTTGTCCATGGCACGCATCATAGCAGCAATAATACATGTGTAACAACTTCTCCCACCCATGCAACCTCAAAATACTCTGTTTTCACTCTCATTCACACAAATTCTTGATCTAGTTGTCCATGGAGGTGGAAACACCAAAATAGGGGTTTGATTGAGGCAAGCCCCAAAACAACCCCCAACAATTTTCTTGTTTTGTAGAATGAATCATCCAATTAAGCTAATCTTGACCTTCTCAAGCCTTCTAGATGCTATGGAGTGGCTAGAAATGCCTTCAGAATTACCAAAAAATCACCCAAATATCACAAGAATAACTATATGCAAATCAGAGTATACAAATACTTATTTTTCCTTTAAACTATTTTGATTCTCCAAATCATCCAAAGATGTAAGAGAAGAGCATACTAGGTTTTTGAGAAAAATATCAACTCTAGATTAGTCTCAAATATTTCAAATAATAGACAATAAAATGAGCTATACCAAACAAAGAGGTTGTCATACCATGTTAGATTATGTGAGAATCAAGAACTGAGACATAAACTATTATTGTAGATTTATGCAAATCCAATTGATATATGATTGGAGATAAAAATAGTGGAAATGAGATATTATCCTACAAGAGAATTTTGAGAATACTCACATTACTTTGACTAAACTAGCTGAGGTAAGAGTAGAGTGCAATTTATATAGATTCTTTTTGGCATATACATCCAAGAGATGTATTAACACCAACTACCCATAATAGGTAGGAGATCTTACCTACTTGGTAAATACCAAAACATGTGGCAACACTTAGATAGAGACAAACTATTAATTATGAGAGGTGGCATGTAAATCCAAAAGAGGGTATGAGACTCAAGTACCCAAAGGTGGGTGAGAGCAACACATGTAGTTGATGAAAGTTTCCACATGGTATCATATTAACCAAGTCTATATTACCTAATAAAGCTTAGTAATGTGTAGGAAAAATAATATCCCCTAATGTAAGGAATAAAAAAACCTACATTAATATTATTGAGATTATAAATGTTTGACTAGTAGTGGAGAAATGCTTGAATCCAATAAATATGTATGCAAGTTGACATGTCTAATCATTTGTAGACCAATGTCTATTTTAGGTGTTAAACCATCCATAATCCTAAGACCTCTACCACTTTTGTTCATATTGAAGAAAATAGGAAAGATAAATCAACACATGTATTCAAACACAACTTGGTTATTTGATAAAAAAATTCAATGACCAATTATACCAATTTGACACAATATTTTCCATGTGATTGAACTCATGTATATACACTTTATTCTAACTAGCTATTACAAGCCTCAAAAATCATGATAAGAACAATACCCTATTATATTTGCTAACATTTATGTTATGTTACTATAATATCATAATGTACGTATCTCATCTCCATGAATAATTAATTTCTAACCAAATATTCATGTAAATCACACCTGAAAAATAAGGATCTCTAGTGTTCTAGCTAGGCCTAAACTAGATACAATCCAATTGGTTTGACATAACAAATACTTTATGATTTCTTATCTTCAAACATTGAAAGAATTGATAACATTGGCATACAACTATAAGTTTGCTATACAAATAAGATTTGATTGAAAATATCTACATATATGACTTGGTATTGGAGGAAATTTAAGATTATAGTGATTATATAAATACACTTTTGGATATACTTATTGTGCCTAACGATTTCAGGTTAGAAAAAGAAGAGATGATTGATAATACTACATGTTTGACAAAAATGCATATATGATTTTGTATCGGAAGAAATTTAGGATTATAGAGATTATGTAAATACACTTTTATGTATACCTAATGTGTCTAACCATTCTTACTTACATTTTTCCTAATAGCACAACCATTGCACCTCCACATGGTGCATGTGCTATTTTTTTGGTCCTCTCGCATGATCTAACTTTAAACATCAAATAGTTTAATGGTCAAATAGTCAACATAAATTTTAAACCTTGTCTACATGCAAACTTGATAAATAATTATCTTTTTTATTAGTATAAATTTATCTTTGATTATTAAATCTTAGAAAACTACACTACATATCTTATAATCTTAGAAAGAGGGAAATAAGGGGAGTCTTATTTATTATACACTTGCAAAATATTGGTTTCACAAAGTTAGTGTAGGTGTCAGTAAAATATTGTTTCACAAAGTTAGTGTAGGTGTCAATAAAATTTCCTAGTCCACATATTTCTTTGTCCTTGGTAGATTGAGGACATGAGAGAAATTTTTTGTTATATGATAGTGTAGGAAGTTTAATAATAATATTTTTAGAATTAATCTCTCATATAATTCTTCCTGAGTATTGAATTGATCAAATCTTTTAATTGGAAAATATAAAATATTTCAACATAGCTTTGTATTCTTAAACAATCTTGGAGTGCTTATGTAATGATGTCTTTTACAATGAATACCTTATTTTTCATTTATTATGGTGTAAAAGTGTTGTGATTTATTCAACATGACTTGGAATGAGTCCACACCAATTCTTAACTAATTATTTTCATAGTTACAAAATAGGTGTTTTAAAATAAAGACAATTTTATTTATATTTTTAAGTCTAAAAAGAAGAAGGGAGTGTAGAAGTTAGATAGGGTCACACATATTTTAGGTGAAGCTAACTTGAGGGGGAAAACATTTAAATGCAAATGAATTGAATGAAAAAGCACACACATTTATTAGACATATTGGACTAAGACATTTTAACCATTGTTATTTTGGCTTCAATATTTTTGATTTTTGTTTAACTATTTGATAAGATGAATGTGATCCCTCAAAATTTCACTTTGAAATGAGAATTTTTTTAAACCATAAACTAGGCCCCTTAGATCTCTTGGGGCTTACATGATTTTTTTTTTAGTTTCTTAACATTTGTGATTTAGTCGTGTTCTCAAAAATATTGGGATTGAATCTATATAGAATAGTGGATTATTTTAACTAGTAAGAAATTAATTTTTGAAACCATTCAACTTATTAATTCACAATTGTTTTGTGTCTTATATGCCTTCATATTGATCATAACTATTATGGCTTCAAACCAATTAGGCTTAGTTGAAGCTCTCACTATTAGAGTTAAAACCAAATAAATTTGTTTCTCTATTGGCCTTGAGTGATTTGAAGAATTGTTAAACACTTTGGGTTTCAAGTTGTGATAAAACACCAATTTCAATGACAAATTTAAAGTATAAAAGGATAATTTGTCAATTGATTTTGATAACTATAAGATTTATTTATTGATTGATTTTAGTATAAAAACATAGAAAAATTCTAGTACGAACCACAAGAAAAAAAATCATATATTAACGTAAAAAATAGCTACACAATTTACATCTAAATTTTTATATATTCATTCAATCTAAGGGAAAGGGGCCCATAGTGGGTAGGGGTCCAATGGTGGGTATAGAAGTAGGCCTGAGTGGGCCCCATAGTGGGTAGGCTTAATATCTAATAAACTTACAATTTAATATCCAATTGCAAAACACTTTTAACCATAAAGTACACAAATTGACAAATCATGTGGTGCCACATTAGCGCACCAATAATACATGACTTAGTGACCCAATATTGGTCTCACCTTTTTTTGGGCCGTTTTTGATACCTTGACAAAAAGCATGCTAATGCGGCATCATATTTGATGATGTGGCCTTGAAACCAATTTTTATAAGTAGGGGACTTGCCAAATAAGCTGCTGTACAGATTTAGGAGTGATTTGAAATTTTCACAAAAGACTTTGAGAATTGTGAAGTTAGAGTGGCCCACTATAGGTCCCTCTCCCTTATCACTCCTAAGTCAATATATTTTTTGAATTTTTTATATACACATTAAAAATCTTAAATTTTCTTTTTTCATAAAATACCATAATTATTTCTAATAATATTTCAACTTTATAAAGCATCCCATAAAAGTTTATACATAATATTAACATCATATATGCTATATTATAATTATAACTTGATATATGATAGATAGTGGAAACATTATATTTAATGATAACTTTCAATTTTCACATATTATTCTACATAAATTAGAAGATACCTGACATTGCACTCCTTCCACTCAATATGCTAATTTATTTAATTTGATAAATATCATTATATAAAATCTTGAAAATTCCCCAAATTTAAGGTAATCATTTTTTTCTTGCACTATGGAGCCTTTCCAACCAAGATGCTGTCATCGTGGGAGACACTGATTTCGCCCCTTCCTATGGGGGATATAATATTTTCATCGTGTGTCACGACACAGACTAGAAACTTGAAACGAATCGTTCAACCTGTCTTGTGGGGCTTTAAAAATTAAGTTAATACGTTGGTCCAGATTGTGACTGATATTGCCCATATATGTTTAATGTTTAAATGCAACCAGAGATTGGTAAATTGTAGTTTTTTATCATTGCCGTTACGGAGTTGAATGGACATCTCTGTGAAACCTTAGGAACTGATTCTTCTTTGCCCTCTATGGGGATGATGCTCTCAGGCTTATAATTTAAGTGGGTAGAGAAAAATCTATGTTTCATGAAATGGGCGCGGCTTGGAATTTCCTTTTGTAGATTAACGGCTTTGGACAGTATGTGGACAAGGTACTGGTATGTATCTGAATACTCTAGGAGATTGATGGATTTATTATGTTTTGAGAAGTGGGAGTGAGTGGAAACTTTGATTCAGTTGTGAAATTATTTATCTCTATTGACAAAATATGCGAGTATAGTATTCAAAAATACCCTCCATTAATTTCTGCACATTTATGCCCTTCCTATGGCCCTTCCTTGAAATAATCTAGCATGAAAGATCATTGTGGTTTTTCCCTGGTTCAATCTGTGAAAGTAGCGGCGGAGTTTAAGCATCCGGGCTCCTGGGCCACTGATTAATCGTCCGGCGGAAGCCTAATTGGTCCTAGTTTCAATGATCGCAAGAACCCTTCTTTCTTTGGTAGTCATGGATCCCACAAATTGTAATTCTTTCGGTGGCAATTGTTTCAACTCCATCGTGCTGTTTGATTATTCTCAATCACAAAAATGCTATATGAATACCCAAATACCCTATTTGTCTCCAAGTCCTTCGAGTCTGAATAGCCAACTACCCTGTTTGTCTTCAAGTTCGTCAAGGGAGAATCTGAAGCCATTCCCCTTATACAGTGAACTGGAATTGATTCCAGTTCAATGTTTGAGAAGTAATGAATCATCTTATGAATTAGATGATGGTGAGCATTTTGAGATTCCACGTTCATTCTCAGATCTTGAGATGTCCTTATGCAATGTTAGAGACACAGTATCTTATCACCCCACTAAAACCAATGTTATACCAACTGATGGGTTGGTAAGTATTGATCAATCTGATGATTCAGACCCATTCTCAGATCCAGTGCTGAAGTACATTAATGATATGCTGATGGATGAAGATGTGGAGGAAAAACTATGCATGTACCAGGAATGCAGTGCTCTTCAAGCTACTGTGAAGCCCTTTTATGATATTCTTGGTGAGAATTACACCCTTTTTCCTCATGTAGATTCGTTGTCATTTTCGTCCCCAAGCTGCAGTAACAACTTCTCTCAGTTACCATCTAGCAGTAAGATGGACAATAGGGAGAATTTTGATGAAGTGCTCCTTTCTGCAAGCAGAAATGGTAGGAATTTCTCAGTTATACAGGAGGTAGTTCTGAAGAATAGTATGCAGAAAAGTGAGCAAAGGGAGTCAGAGATGATGTTATCAAGGGGTAAGATGCATGGAAAGTGCAAGGAAATTGTGGACTTGAGGGCTTTGTTAATACATTGTGCACAAGCAGTTGCAGCTAATGATAATCAAGGAGCTCAAGAGACTTTGAAGCAGATAAGGCAGCATTCTTCTCCTTATGGAGATGGGAATCAGCGTCTAGCTCATTATTTTGCCGAAAGCTTGGTTGCAAGGTTGTCTGGCACTGGGGGATATCTTTACACTGTGCTTTCTTCCAATAGGCCTTCAGCAGCAGAGATTCTTAAGGCATACCATCTTTATATGGTTGCAACCCCATTCATAAAAGTCTCCCATTTTTTCTCTAATCGGACAATTCTAGATGTTGCACAGAGTGCAAGCTCTCTACACATTGTGGACTTCGGAATTCTTTATGGTTTTCAATGGCCTTCTTTGATACAACAATTGTCTGCTCGTCCAAATGGCCCACCTAAGCTTAAAATCACTGGGATTGATTTTCCTCAACCTGGTTCTAATCCAGCAGAAAGAATTGAAGAGACGGGAATGAGGCTTGCAGATTATGCAAGGTCTTTCGGAGTACCATTTGTGTATCAAGCAATAGCAAGTAAATGGGAGGATGTAGAACCAGAAAGTCTTTCCTTGGAAGATGATGAGATTTTGATTGTAAACTGCATTTATAGGATGAGAAATCTTATGGATGAGACATTGAATGTGGAAAGCCCGAAAAACATTGTGTTGAGCAAGATTAGAAGAATGAACCCTCACATTTTTATTGAAGGTGTTGTGAATGGTTCATACAGTGCACCATTTTTTGTCACACGGTTCAAGGAGGCACTTTTTCACTATTCTGCTCTGTTTGATACATTGGAAGCTACAGTTCCTTCTGATCATCCTGAGAGGATGATGATAGAGAAGGAAATTTGGGGCAGAGAGGTTTTGAATGTTGTTGCTTGTGAGGGGCTGGAGAGAGTGGAGAGACCAGAAGCTTACAAGCAATGGCAAATCAGAATACAAAGATCAGGGTTTGTACAGTTATGTCTTAATCAAATGATATTGTCTAGAGCCAGAGAGAGAGCAAAAGCATTTTACCATAAGAATTTCATGGTAGAAGAAGATGGCAAATGGATGCTATTGGGCTGGAAGGGAAGAATAATACTTGGTCTTTCGACATGGAAACCCTCAAGATGAAATGAAGAACAGTAGAGGAGAAAGCCAAAGTTAGTGTGCCCAAGTGCTTTGTGTGCTGCAATTGCTTGCCACACAATACAATAATTTCAAGTCCGCTTCCCATTATTACTTCATCAGTGTAAGCACAGAGTAGAAGCTTTTAGTTGCTTCATATGGAAATATTTCCCTCCCTCAATCTTCGTCCATGTTCCATGAAAGAGTTCAGCAAATGCATATTTTCTTTCTAATGAGAGCAGATATTTTTCAAAATTCACTGTACTAATGGTCTGACAAATTTGCATTACTAGGATGTGTTTACTGTAGCATTCCAACCAAACAGCTGGCTTCTCAGTTGCGTTAACAATTGTTGTTACCTAAGGGAATCTGCAAACTACATGTAAACATTTTATTTCAAGTGACAAGAATGTATCTGTATGGAATGCCTGAAAATCTTGTTTCTGTCATTCTTGAGATATGACAGCAATGTCATAAGCATCAATATTATATTTGGCCTCCATTTTCCATGACATATATTACATGTTGATGTAATCCCAGGCTACAAATTGTACTTTTGACATTGAAACCCTGTTCTTTTGAATGCAATTTCAATGGAAGCAAGAAAAGTAGTGACTACAGTTTAATCTTCTGAAATGAGTAAATACAATATCTTCCATTCCTTGTTCCAGATCCTTACCAACCTTTGCTCTAAGGAGGCAGATTAGCCTATCTTACCTTGAAAAACGTAGGTGAAACTACACTTTTTCTTTAGGCTTGCAGCATCGACCTATTGCTAAAAGAGATGCATAAGATTATAAGAATCTTGCTGAGTCATTAAGTGGACCATATTGTCTAATAGCTGATTTTTCTTTCTTTTAAATAATGAAGGAATAAGAAATAGATGTACATTGATAGTCTGTACAATTTTGTAATAAGTCTTGACAATTTGTGTTAGCGACTAAGAGTTGTGAATGTCAAGTGTGTATGATTAGAAGAAGAATTTGTTTCATGCTCTTGTTGAATTCTGTTGTAACTAAACGGTTAACAAAAAATACTAAATCTGTGTCTTGTTCTAGTGAAAGCTTAAACCAGTTCCAGTTATTTCAGAATTACAATTTACAGCTTATGTACAAGAATATCTTTTAAGATTGAATGAACAAATCACCAAATAATTGCAGTGTATAAAGATTAAAACATCAATATTAGAATAGGACACCATCTAATCCTCATAGGATAATGCATGTACCTATAATTTGTTTTTTCCCTAATGTATTCATAATGATTTTTGTTTCAAGGTGGGTTATTTGTATTGTCAAAAGCCACCTACTTTGCAATTTCCATTTTATGCCATGTATCTATTTTAGTGTTCATTTTTGTAGATGTCAGAGGACTCACTCAACTTATTTCTCTGACTTTTTACCTTCATGATGCCAAATTGAACCTTCTACTTGACTTATACCATTTCCAACTTCACTTGCAAATTTTATCCACATGCACATTAGTGCTAGTGACCTTTGTCTCTAACACAATTGTGGCAATGTCTGAATTTAAACCTATCCTCAAATGATAAAAATACATATACTTAGGCCTTTTTGTATTTTTTAAATGGTCCATTCGAAGTCATTTATAAAAGCACCTTTTTAACCCATTCAAATGGTTGGATCTTGACTTCCACTTGGGAATTTTGAGTTTTCTTCATCTCATAAATGCACTCCAAAGCTTCTACCATTATTTTTGATATTGACTTGTAACTCTCTTCCTCCATAGCTTCTACAAGCCTTTTACTACCACCATAATTTCTCATCTAGAGCATACTCCTACATACCCTTCCCTTTCCTTATCCCTTTGGCAATCTTTGTGATATATCTCCCTAAATCCTCCACACACACACACATCATACAAACTTTAGGATTTGAAGCTTTCATTATTATTCAACACCTTGGCACCTATGAGAGCACACCCTACAACATCATATGTTGCTAGTTGATGGTGCAACAAACCAAAAGGGGAATGATTGATGTAGGCTCCCAAACACTCTATAACCAATTTTACCATCCTCTCCTTATAAACTTCAACTCCCATATCTTCTCACAAGTAAATTAGTTTCATAACTTGCAAGCACCATAATAACCAGAAAATCAATGCATTCATCTTCTAAAAACTTGAAGTCTCTATGAGCAAGGGTTGTGATTGCATTGTATCTATCTCTAATGTGCTAGATAGTTGCTACTACAAATTTGTGATTTCTATTCTAAAAGAAATTTCTTTCAGTTTTGAAAACTTTCTTCATCTCAATATTGAGTCACTACGATGATTGTACAATTATAAGCATTTTTTGTAGTCTCTTATGTGAGCTATCATATTCTAATTTAGAACCCACTCTTGGTCTTTTGTACCTTGTTATTCCAATCTTCTTTTGCTTTAGTCAACTTTCTTCAACTCCAACCAACAAATCAAGGATGTATTTCTAACCCTCTTTGTCATTTTCTATAGCATAGCTAATTCATTGGATAAAACCAAGTTGTATTATATTTGTTTAGGGAATGAACATAGTTCCTTAGATGAATATAGAACATATATAGGAAGCTAAACTATCTTTGTTGCTTTTGTAGAAAATACTACTTCTTACAATATTCTAATTTACACTCTTAGGAAGCATTAAAAGTTCAAATTTTTATCTAAATTTTGGTGAACTTGAGGTGAATATAACATTTCTTTTCTAATAGGCATCCCTCTTCCCTCTCACCTACCTTTAGCTAAGCTTAATCTTTTTCCACTTATCTTTTCTTCATGGTGTATTCCCTTTGTGTCATCCTACACATCTTTGAGATCTACCAGTATCACCTTCCTAGTTTCTCCACCTTTGCTAACTTCCTTTATGCATATCCTTGCCCTTCAAGGCTTCCCCCACCTCCTACCCTATTATCCCATTAACATATTTCTCTTCTCCTCCCCCTCTTATCTCTCTTACATCTCCCCTTCCCCTCTTATATGTTATATTCCCTCCATGGCTGATTTTACAATTTATGATAATTGTTTGTATGAATGCAATGAACATTTGCTTTCCTCTTTTGCTTCTTGTTAGATCCCAAAACTATACTTCCATAGTTCTAGAATTGTTGTTAGCAGTTGGTCCAGAGAAATACTAACTGCCATGAACAAAATTCATCACAAATCCAAAATTCTTCAACTATCGCAGATAGTTTGAAATCATTTTGACAATTTCATTTGTCAAAATAAAATATAATTTCCAAATTCACAAAAATAAATTGTTGTTCATTTAATCATTTGAAATACCATACACATATATGCTATTATTTGCATTTAAATTTAATTCACATCAAGATTGTGAGAATAATTCGAGTAATTGATAAGTAGGAGGTATTTTTCCACAAGATGTCAAATTATGATATTGCTATCGATTTAGCCGTAGAAGTTTCGAGTCAAACTTCATTGACCCATGTTTCATGAGTAGTGGTTCACAAGAACCCATCTCTTCATGATAATGAATTGTCCACTTAGCACTCATTGCATCTAGGTGATGCTCACAAAGGTGAAGCACTGGGCCTTCCCATGAGGTCACCCATCCCAAGATCGTGCCTGGTTTTCGCTGCTTAACCGCGGAGTTTTCTCCAAGGTTAAGCCCGCTTGAGTTTGTTACAATCTCCCATTTGCAAAACCTTTCAAGAAAGAGCAGCTCCTTACGAATCCATTCATATTAGGAGCCCCTTTACCATCAATTGATAAGCAGGAGTATTTTTCCACAAGATGTCAAATTATGATATTGCTATCGATTCAAATACCATGTAGTTTCAATTTCAAACCTTTATTGGATCTACGTTTACGAGTAGTGGTTCAACAAGAACTCCATCTCTCTATGATATCAATGGTCCACTTAGCACCATTGCATCTAGGTGGATAAGTCATGAGGTGAAGGACCGTCCTGGCCCCGAGTCACTCCATCCCAAGATCGCCTGAAATACCAAGCTAGCCGAAAGTAATTTGCAACTCAAAATTTATCTTCTATTTCAATTTTCCTGAGCATCCCCTATCCTTCCTCTGTTCTTATGCTTATATTCTTAACTCTGCATTACTTCTCCTTTCAATAGTTGTGTGGCTCCTTTTAGTCATCTGCTTTGTGTAACATTAACCAAATCTGCCCTCTCATTCTTTATCTTGTATTGGTTTTAACTGGATTTATTGCTGCCTGTTAAATTTTCTTTGCATTTACTTCTCCCTCTCTTTTAAGCGCCTCATCTCCATGCCTATCCACTAACCTCTTATTATGTATCAAGTTCTTAGGGGTGGCTGGCTGTATCATGCCTCCCCTCACGCCTAACAAATTCCACACTACTCCTTGTCTCTCTTGCTTCATGTGTCTCCTCTTTTACCATTTTAGTGCCCCTAGCCGCTCCTCATCAAGAAATATCTGCCTTTTTCTCATAGCGTGGAAATCCCACGTCCCCTCATTTCCTACCCATTCATTTTCCTGCACCAAATCTTCTTTTTACATTTGATTTTAATTTTTAAAGTTTAAAATGTCACTTATAAAATGGATTGACCTGCCTCACCAATATTTGTTGGTGTTGGTGTGAATAAATGTCTTGTACCTAGTTAATTCTTTTACTAGGGACTTAGGGGACACTCACATGTTAAGTTTACTTAGGTTCTAAGATTTTTTCTAGAAGGTGTTAGTTGTCATTAGTTGTTATCCTATCTTTTGACAACTAACACATGTGACCTAGGTAGTTGTGATAAGTTATCTCATATCATAAGATTAAGACACTTGTCATAATCTTATGACATCTTGCATCTCACCTTGGCTATATAACCAAGGGGTCTCTACTACATTGTACACACAACTACATTGATTGTTTTTGCATTCACTGATAGGAATATAGTTTATTCTTGTCATATTGATCTTCTAAGTATTTTGTGCTTTCCACAAGCCTTTAGATCTTGGGTGGCTATCTCCATAGCCAAATCTTACATGGTATCAAAGCAAGTTGAGTGCCTTTGGTTAGTCCTTGAAAGATCTTGAGTGCAATCTTGTATTTTCTTGAAGCATTGAGTATGCTCTTCTCTTGCATCTTTGGATGATCTGGAGAATCAAAAATTTGTGATAGAAATACCAGATTCTGGGGGGGTTCCATTTTTAGTTTTTTTATCTTGTTGCATTTTGGGATCTTGTTGCATTAGATCTGAGCTCAACATTGTGTTCAAAGCGTATGAGAAAGTCAGTCTTGCTTTTTGTTTCATCCCAGTTGGACATTGGAGGCCAAATCTTCAAGGGTTTGAAGATTGAAGGTGGTTGCCAGATCCAGGAGGTAGCCATATTTTTAGAGCATTTTCAGCCAAAAAGGACATCACCATCATGTCCAAAAGGGTCAAAACCCCCTAAATCAACTGCATAATTATCGAATTTGGACAAAGTTGTTCACTGAGGCAATTTTTTTTTGTTGACTGAGCCTTACAACCCAACCATTATTGTGTCGGTATGGTTTTATTTTTTGCAAAAAAATAAAAAATATTTATTTTCTGCGAAAAATATTTTTGTAAAAAAAATAAAAAAACAAATTCTATTTATTAGTAGTATTGTAAAAAGTTAAAAAAAAAACATATTGTATAGCTGCAGACTCTACAATTTGCGGATTGTACCTTGCGTACCTGCAGGTATCGCGAGGTCCGTAGGGGCCACATGGCTCTCCCTGCACGGCCCACATGGCTAGCCCACCACCTACTGTGCTATCAGCCGGTCAACCTTTTCAACCGGTGGTTTTCTTATTCAAAACTCAACATCCTTCAAAAATCGGCAAGTAAAATCAAATAATCCGCCAAAATCTATGAAGATTCTGGCGAGCACGATTTTGTCCACAAAAGGAATATTTCGATAGATTTTGAGCATATACTGGGAGGGCATTTTTTTGGCTGATGGTTAAGAAGCCGTCAAATTTAACTGACTGCTATGTGTGATGGTCATATGACTGTCAATTTTAACTTCGCAGAAGGATGACGTCAGCGGGTTCATTTGAAATTTCTATCCCCTCTCCATTTGAGTTTTGATTTTTGAAGCTAATTTTCAAATGCTCATAACTTGTGCTCAGGACCTCTAATTTGCAAGCAATTGTTTTTTATTTGGGCTATTTTTTTGTGCTCTACACGCTAGTGCAGATGGTTTTTGGTTTTGATGCACAAATTTTCTAGAAAATTCAATTTGTGACATGTTGCTGAGTTGGCACCATTTTTGGAACTTTTGGGGCTCCGTTCGGGCTCATACAGACTCCTTTTTAGGTGATTTTTTTTTTAAAAGTGCATATTTTTTTGAGAACTTCATAGTGGTGCTATTAGTTTGTATTCATTGTGAGCAAAACTTGTACTTTCAACACATAGCCTTATTTGGCTTATTTTGGAAATTGTATTGCATAGATCACATTTTGATCTTGCCTTGTTGTGGCAATTGTAAGCATTGAAATCAAAAGTCTACTTAGCTATTTCTTACAAGTGGCAATTGTAACCACACTAAGTATAAAGTGCCAAATCATTTGCTTGGGGGGGTGGGGAGGTTCTTTGATTGAGTGAATTTGGGGGGTTGTGTTGTGTGATTCTTCTTTGAGTTCTCTCTTATGCTCTTCAGATTTCAGTCATGGGTCATCCTAAGTTTCCTCTTTTAACTCCACATAACTATGCAACATGGAAAATAAATGCATGGAGTAAACTAATGGAAAAAGGATTAATTCACTACATTGATGGATCCATTCCAGAACCAACTGATCCAAATTTGAAAAGTGAAATGGCTCATTAAAAGTACTATGGTTCTTGGAACACTCAGGAAATATGTTTCTCTTGATCTTATCTTTCACATTGATAAGTGTAAATCAACAAAAGAAGCTTGGGATAAATTTGCTCAATTGTATGGTAAAATTGATGAGATTAGGGAATACAAAGTTGATAATGATCTCACTAATGTAGATCCAAAGAATTTTGATACAATCCAAGACTATGTAACTAAGGCTAATGAACTAAGAGCACAACTCAAAGATTGTGGTATTGATAAGAAGGATGCACTGTTGGTCTTCAATTTGTTGGACAAGCTTCCTTTAGAATATGCAGCTTTTGTTTCTAGTTTTTAGACTCATCAGTTGACTATGGGAAGTGCCTACACTACACCTTCATTTGATTCATTCATAGAGATGTTGATGCTTGAACAATCAAAGTTGATCACTATGGGTATTCTCAAGTCATCCAAGTCACAAGATTTGGTGGCAGGACATGGGTTAGGATCTAATAAGAAACAAAAGAAATCAAAGAATAAGCCACATAAAGATCAAGCACAATTCTCTTCTCCTCAACAAGGAGACTCTTCATCATCTTCCAAGAAGGGGAATTCACAAATGGAGAAACCGACTTGTGCATATTGCAAGAGAGTTGGTCATGATGAGCATCATTGCCACACTAAGCAAGTTGATGAATTGACTAATCTCCTCAAGAAGAATAACATCAACTTGCCATCTTCCTACAAAAAGGAAGCATCTCCTTCCACTTCTTCACAATCAAAGAAAGGAAAAGGACAAACACTTGTTGCAGCCACAAGATCATCACAACAATGGATACTTGACTCGGGTGCTATACATCACATGGGTTCTGACAAAGAACAATTTTCTTCATTGGAGCCTTGTATAGTACCACACATTCTTACAGGTGATGATACCCAGGTGTAAGTTTTTGGAAAAGGTTCGGTTGACGTGGATGATGGATCATTTGAGAATGTTCTTTGTGTTCCTGACTTGTGTGCCAACCTTCTTTCAGTCTACCAAATCACTCATCTTGGGAATGGGAAGAAAGTTGAGTTTTCTCTAGACACAATTGTGGTCAAAGATCTTGAGGATAATGCCTTGGTTGCAATGGGAAAGGCCAATCATGAGACTTGACTATATCAATTTTCTCACTTTGTGCCATGGTCTCCTTCTACAACATTGCTTACTCATTCAGATTCAATGAGTAAGTTATGGCATGAGCAGTTTGGACATCTTAACTACTGCTATCTTCAACAACTTATCTCACAAGTCTCCCTCGCATCAACTTTTTCAGATGGTGTATGTCTAGGTTGTGCTATGGGTAAGCATCCAAAAGAGAAGTTTGATAAAGGGAAGTCTTGGAGGGCTTTAGAAGTTCTTTAGTTGGTTCCCAGTGATCTAGCGGGCCCATTTCCAGTCTTATCCTTTAGCAAGGCTCGCTATGCACTCAGCTTCATTAATGACTACTCCAAATTCACTTGGGTCTACTTTCTTTGCCAAAAGAATGAAGTCTTTGACAAGTTTCAAACCTTCAAGGCTCATGTTGAGAAGCAATCTAGAAAATATATCAAGATTCTTCATACTGGCAATGGTCAAGAATATGTGAACCACAACTTTATGCAATTTTGTACCCTTGAAGGGATCGATCTTCAACATTCAGTTGCATACACACCACATCTGAATGGTGTTGCAGAAAGGAAAAATAGGACCCTCAAGGAAATGGATAGTTGCATGATTCATGCTCGTTCACTTGGTCCAGAATTTTGGGTTGAAGCCATTAACTGTGCTACACACATTCACAATCGAGTTCCCCACAAGGCATTGAAAGGCATAACTCCTTTTGAGGCTTGGTGTGGTAGAAAACCGGTTGTGCGGAATTTTCTAAGTTTTTGGCTCTCTAGCTTGGACATGCATTCCTCCAGAGAAGTGCAAGGAATTGGAACCTCAAAGCAAACCTTGCATCTTTGTTGGATATCCAGATGGTGTCAAAGGGTATCGACTCTTGGATCTAGAGACACATGAGCTATTCATAGAGAGGAGTGTTCACTTTGAGGAAAGCTCTCCTAGGTTGACCTTTGATCCTCCTCATCCTTCCTCCATATTGGACTTAGATGATAGTGACTCAGATGATTCTACCTCACCTCCGACTCACAAGGTTGCACCTTCGCAAGATTCTCATTCTGAGGTTCAGGATTCTCGTCCTTCATCCCCATCATCTTCACGACCTTGTTGGGGATCCTACAAACAATTGAAGGACTCGGTCGCAACATGAACATCTTCCACATGTCTATATTGCTACTGCTTTAGATCCACAATCCTTTAAGGAGGCTTTAGGCATTCCTGAATGGGATTCAACAATGGAGGAATAGTACAGTTCCTTGATGAGGAATCACACATGGGACTTACTTCCTCTTCCTAAGGGAAGAAAAATGGTTTGATGTAAATGGATCTATTAGACCAAATATGCAGCGGATGGAATTGTGGACAAGTTCAAAGCATGACTTGTGGCTAAAGGTTTCTCATAGGTTCCTGGTATTAATTACACAAAAACCTTTGCCCCTATTGCTAAGATAAACTCCATTCACTTGAATCTTTCCATTGCATCAGCTCATGGATGTTCTATCCATCAGATGTATGTGAAGAGTGCATTTCTTCATGGAGATCTTGCAGAGGAGATTTACATGGAGCAACCACAGGGCTTTTTTCAGGATTCTTCTTTGGTTTGTAGATTGCGAAAGTCTCTATATTGCCTCAAACAGGCCCCTTGGGCTTGGCATGCCAAGATGGACTCCTTTCTTCTCTCAATAGAATTCTCTAGGTGCCACTCAGATTTGAATGTCTATATTTTGCGATAGGATGACTCTCACTTGCTTCTTGTTCTCTATGTTGATGACTTGATCATTACTGGGAGTACGTCATCCATCATTGGCAGAGTCAAATCTTCTCTACATGGTAGGTTTGCTACAACTGACTTGGGCCTCTTGCACTACTTTCTCAGGATTGAGATCACACAATCCTCTTCTGGGATCACTCTTGCTCAGCCCAAGTATGCTCTTGACCTTCTAGCTCGGTTCCACATGTCTGATTGTAAGGCTACACCTACTCCCTTTCTGTCAGGAGTCAAACTTGAGGCCGAGTGTTCCACTCCACTCATTGATGCCACTTTGTATCGTCAGCTTGTTGGGAGCCTCATCTACTTGACTCACACACACCTTGATATTCCCTTTGCGGTTGGCATGGTTTCACGCTTTATGCAGGAAACACATGAGCTTCATTGGAAAGCTGCCAAATGCATCTTGCATTACATATAGGGTACACCACATTATGGGATTCACTATGTAGCAGGTACATGACTCAACTTGGTTGGATATA